>JAOXYD010038979.1:0-13804 GCA_028565735.1 Pinacopodium congolense | reverse complement strand
ATATATTTTGACAAAGAGTTGTCACTTAACTGTTTTAAGAATCATATAGGATGTGATAAAATGTTATTTACCTAATTTTAATTTAGTTGGTTTGATAAGTAAACTCAAGATCAATTAAATTAGAATGAGATTTTATCCCACTAGGAAATTATATAATAATTTCTTTAATTAATAGTAAAGATTATTAATTTATTTTAAACAGTGAGAGTAATAGAACATTTTAAAGTTTTTATTTATTTGGTTTTACGGTATAAACTAATTTTTGCTCTTTTACATTTTAGTTATTGAAAATAAGTACGAACTTATCTTTGAAGAGTATTATGAACGCAAATAAGCTAACTAGACTAAAATTTTTAGACCAGTTACGTAACTTGAGAATTGTTCTCAGGTAAGAAAAGAAACACCTAAACCTATAGACGATGTTATTGATGATGTTTGGAAGAATTATTAATATCTTATGGAGGACAATGAACAAGCTACATATGTGATGTTAGTTAGCATGTTTCCCGAACTTCAGAGGTAACATGAGAACATGAATGTTAAGGTCATGTTTATGCACCTTCAATAGCTGTTTAGGGTATAGAGTTGGGTGGAGAGATTTGAGATTGTTAGAGCTCTATTTTAATGTAGGATTGCACCTAGATCTTCAGTGGAGTTACATGTACTGAAGATGATTGGCTGCATTAAAAAATTAAGTCAATTGGGGTATGTCATAAACCATAAGTTGAGCATCGATTTAGTACTTTAGTCTCTTACCCTAAGTTTTTACAGTTCATAATGAACTTCCACTTAAAACAAAAGGATGCAACATTAGCTGAACTGTTTAATATGCTTAAGACCATTGAGGAATGCCTTAAAAAGAAACCCAATTATATTCTTATTGTTAGCTCTTCTTTTAAGAATAAAGACAAGACCCTTAAGAAGAACAAAAATAAGAAACATAAGGCTTCTGTTAAAGTAGTAAAGCTAACAGGTGGTGTTAAGAAGAAGAATAACAAGGGCACCTATTTATATTGTAGGGTTAAAGGACACTAGATAATAAACTACAAAGCTTATCTTTCCAGCTTAAAAGAAAAGAAATTAAAGGTAACTTCATTTTCATTTATATTTATAATTAAAATCAATATTTCACCTTTTGTTTCACAATCTTAGGTATTAGATTTCATATTTGGATATCACATTTATAATAATATGTAAGTACTGATGGACATTAAATCATTGAGGGAAGGGGAAACGGACTTACGAGTCAATAATAGAGCAAGAGTTACTGCATTAGTTGTAAGAACTTGTAGCTTAGCTTTATCTTTTAGTTTTGTACTTAAACTAAATAATATCTATTAAACAACACCATTTCTATTCCAAATTTAAACATGAATAGATTTAATTTTATAATAAAGAACAAAAGTTGTTCTTTTTATAAAAATTATGTTTATTATGGTTTTATATACAAGTGGTTTGTATGAATTAGATATTACAAGTATGACTCTCAATATAAATAACAAGAAAAAGAAATTAAGTGACTAATATTCATCTTATTTATGACATTGTAGGTCATGTTATATCAATGAAATAAGAATCAAAAGATATATAAAGAATGATATTTGAATCCTTTTGAATATGAATCATATAAAACTTATGAATCTTGTTTAATAGAAAAGATGACCAAACTAACCTTTAGTGAAAAGAAACAATGTACTAATGAGTTGCCAGAGCTTGTACATTTAAATGTACTTGGCTTTATGTCCACTCAAGTTAGAGGTAGATATAATTATTTCATTACATTCACAAATGACCATTCTACATATGGTTATATGTATTTAATAAAATGCAAGTTTAAGGCATTTGAAAAGTTTAAAAAATTTAAACTTGAAGTAGAGAAATAAATTGGTAAGAGTATTAAGATACTTAGATCTGATTGAGGTGGTGAGTACATAAACCACAAGATTCTAAGTTATTTAAAAAAGAATGGAATTCTCGCATAATTGATTTATCTTAGAACTCTATAATATAATGGGATTTTTTTAGAGGAGAAACCATACTTTATTATATATATTTTGTTATATGATGAGTCATTAGTCATGCAGTTCTTTTGATCTTATTGTGGGGATACGCCCTTAAAACTGTTGGTTACCTTCTGAATAGAATTCTATCTATATCTATTAATAAGACTCCATATAAGATATAAACTGATAATATTCTAAGGTTGTCACACTTAAAGATTTGGGAATCTGAAGCTTATGTGAAGCATACAATATCTGATAAGTTTGAGACTAAATAAGATAAATGTAAGTTTGCGGGGTATCCAAAAGAGAGTTTTGGATATCAATTTTATTATCCTCTTAAATAAAAGGTATTTGTCTCAAGACATGCTATATTATTATAAAGAGAATTTATTCTCAAGGAAAGTAATAGAAATGATGTAAAATTTAGGGAAGTTCTAGAACTATAAAATCACATATAACTAGAACAAGAATAATAAGTTGATATATCAGATGTGTAACTAATGGTTTAAGAAATACATAGTCTGCAACAATTTATTAAGCCATGTCATCTTTTTATTAGATTAGATCTACATATAAAAAAAGGTAGTAATAATGTTTCTCTCATGGATGACGAATCTATTAATTTTAAGGAAGTAATGTCAAAAAATAATTCTTCAAAATAACAAGAAGCTAGGAAATATGGCATGGAATCCATGTATACTAACCAAATATAGACTTTAAGGGATACACCTGAAGATATTTTGCCTATTAAGTACAAGTAAGTTTTTAAGAGAAAAACCGACATGAATAGAAATATATATACATATAAAACAAAACTAGTGGCAAAAGGTTATAAACAAAAATAAGAGGATGGTTTTGATGGAACTTTTTTACCAATAGCAATGCTTAATTCCATAAATATTTTATTAGCTATAGCAACATACCATAGTTATGAAAACTGACAAATAGATATTAAGACAACATTTCTCAATTAGAATTTACTAGAGAATATGTATATGGCACAACTAGAAGGTTTTGAGTCTAAATAATTTTCAGCTCAAGTATAAAAGTTGCGAAGGTCATTTTATGGATTAAAGCAAGTGTCACAAAGTTGGAATAACCATTTTGATGAGATAATTAAAGAGTTTGATTTTATTAAAAAGGTGGATGAACCTTATGTTTACAAGAAGGTCATTGAGAGTGCAGACATTTTCTTAGTGTTTTATGTAGACGATATATTATTCATTAGAATTGACATACCTATGCTCCACTTCATAAGGATATTGTTATCTAATAATTTATCTATAAAGGATATGAGAAAAGTAGCATATATACAGGGTATAAAGATCTATAAAGATAGATTAATGAAGTTACTTGGGTTTATTCTAATCCATATATATAGTTAAAATGTTAAAGAGGTTTAGTATGGAGGAATCTAAAAGAGATTCTGATCTATGTCACATAGAATTTATCTCTCTAAAATTATGTATTCTAAGACACAAGAAGAGAGATGTGTTCCATGTGCTTTGCCTTTTGGATGAATCATATATGCGGTGCTTTATACAAGACCAAATATTGTTTATGATTTGAGTATAATAAGTATATATCAAGTTAATCTTAGTGAGGGTCATTGGATGATTATAAAAAATATCTCAAAATACTTAAGAAGAAGTAAAGATATTTTCTTGGTCTATGGAAGAGTTAAGCTGAGATTTCAAGTTATTTGGATACTAGTTTTCAATCTGATCAAGACGATGGTAGATCAAAATCAGGATACATATTTACTCTTTATAGTGGAGTGGTTAGTTGAAAGAGTTATAAACAATTAACTATTGCATATTTAACAACAGAAGCTAAGTATATTATAATTTTTTAGGTAACAAAGGAAGTAGTTTAGATTAAAAAATTTATCATCGAGTTTGGAGTGGTTCCTAACATTATTGATCTGATAGTATTATACTATAATAGAAATGGTGCTATTGCATAAGTGAAGGAGAAAAGGTCTCATCAACGATTCAAGAATGTACTCAAGAAGCTTCACTTGATTCGAGATAGCGAAGCAAAAGGACATCTCATTGGAATGAGTTCCCATTAAACAGAATCTTGCTAAACCTTTCACTAAGTCGTTGTCTCAAAAGATACATGATCAACATATGGATGGCTATGTTATTAGATACATAGGCAATTGGCTTTAATATAAGAGGGAGATTGTTGGTTTATACGCTTACAGCCAATCAGTTGGTTGTAAAATTACATGTATGACATTATACATTTATTTGATAAAAGATGTTCTTTATTTTTATATGTTATTCTAAATAATTTGTACTCATTAATAAAAAAAATAAAATCTTTAGACTAATTATTATGTAATTAAAACTTGTAACAAAATTATAACTATGAGATTCGAATCATAATTTTTTATTATTCTTAAAATATTCCTAATCATAGTTTTATTAAGAAGGGATATTAATGGAATGGTTAGACTAGCACAAGTACACATTATTTTTTCTTATGAATTAAGTAATTGATCTCATAGATTAAAGTGTGAAGATACTTCAACAAATGTTCGGGTGCTTATTAGATAATAATTTCACTAAATTGATTCAATTATAAGGATCTCAAATGAAATATTATTTATGTGTCTGTAGATTACCTTATTATGATGATTGTGTAATTGATTCTTATATATGAGATTACCAAATTTATCTCATGAAAAATTATTATATTTTGATCCTACTGATGATTTATTATTTTGAGTAGTTTGATTTAGTAGTAATTGGATATAGTATAAATTATATGGAGATAACTGAGTGAATTAATAAAATTTATCACTTTAAAATAATTAGGAAGAATATTTCATTGTTTTTATTAGTAGTGATTTGGGAATCTTTAGCCAAAATTGAAATTTGAAAAAGTTGTTTTTCAAATATCAATTATATATCATTTACTAATTAGTAAGAACAAATATAATTAGATTATTTATAGTAGACATTAATTTCAAACTCTACTTCCAATTAGAATATTGGATGACGAAAGAATTAAATTATATATAATAACCATGCATGAACATATTAAGTTAAACCACTTTGACATTCTTAATATTTGGGCCATTATGATAAGTTGTTAGACATCAATTATGATATATGATTATAAATTATTTAATTAGATAATTAAATATAAATTAAAAAGAGTTTTAATTTATCTAATTTTAATTGTGAATTAAAATTTATAATTATTATCAATATATTAAAAACATAATAGGTCAAACATAAAAGATCTATTAAAGAAAAGAAAAATTATTAATTAAGTTAGATTTAATTAAAAAGTTTTAGAAATTTCAAAGATCAATACGTGATATTTGATTTCATGATAATTGATTTGTAATTATGATTAAAGTTTGAATTTACTTGGAATTTTGATAAGTTCTTAAGTTATGAAAAATTAGATTTTTCATATAAAGATGAAGAAAAAGAAAAATGTTGCTAGTACTATACTATTCTTCCTTTCAAATCAAATTTGAATCCTCCTTTCAATCTAAATATGTGAATATCGTTAGAGATCAGACATTTTATCAGACGTTTTGATAACTTAAATAGTCGACAGATTTAAGAAGAAGAAATTTCAACAAGTAAATTCGAAACAAGTTAGTGTAATCTTGTTAATTTTCTTATTTATGTTTCAAATTAAATCTTGTTAAAGTAAATTTATGGAAAAAAAATTTATTGTAATTTTGTTGTATGTCTTAATATGATCTTAGTATATTTTCCAATAGATTTAAATTTGATAATATCCTTTTATTTTTTTTTATCTTATTCATGACTTGCATCTCTTATATTGGCATCATTACAATTTTATAATTTTTTATTTTTTATATTTTCTGAATTTAACATTTTGTCTTACTTTTTTCATGTTTCATCATTTGACCATAGAATAATCAATATGTGAACATTCAAGAAAGGAAGATAAATTTTAAAGTAAAATAATACATACTGGAAACCAAAATAAGTACACTCGGATAGGAATTTTGTGGGTTTGAATGGAATTTTATACTCGTTAATTACAAATTGTATGCGAACGGCTACCATATTCAGCCATTTAACAATGTTAATGTAAAATTCCAAGCATAGAATGGGAACTGAGGAAGATGGGAAAAAGGAGAACTCAAAAGCAACACTGAAACAGCTGCATGCATCCACTGTTTCACCTTCTACACATCTGATTTGAAAACATAAAAAGGTTTCAAACTCTCTCTGAGAATATTTTATCAATTGGCTAACCTACTTATGCTGCTGAATTGAGCAATTTCACACGAAGTGAAATCCAAAACGTGTAGCAATAGTGGGATTTTGATACTTTGTAGAGATGTCGTTAGGTTAGAATGAATGCTGGTTACCAGTGCTAAAATAATGGATTCGTAATGTATTCAACATAACAATCCTTTTTTCACTTGGGCAACTTTATTCTCATATCTCAAAACTTAGATCAAATAGGTCCCTTTAAATCTAGTAAAAGAGTACAATTGTGAGTAAAAAATTTTGGAAACTTATTCAATTCCTTAACTTTTATAAATTGGACTTAGTTATTGCTCGTAAAGATGATTAACTGTTAAAAACAAAAAATCAATAGCTTTGTGATCCATTTGAAAAGAATATCTAAGACGTATTCTTTTATTAGGGTTCAATTTCTCGTAGAAATATCAATTTAATTATTAAAAAATATTGAGAATAAAAATAAAAATAACATAATAACATAATAAGTAAAATGTTATTAAACGTTTTATCTCAATAATATATTTAAATTTTAATTGAACAAACAATTCTATTTCAGTTTATTTCATGAAATAGGTTTTTAAATTACGTCATGTTTAAACCATCTCAGTATACACTTTTTGGCATACATTATGTTATTCAAAACTTAGACATTTCTTATATAAAGGTCAGTTATATGTTTATAAAAATTTAAATAATTTGTTTTTATTAATTTGGAATTTTTTAAAATTTTAAAATATTATAAATTAAAAAATAGATCAACCACCTCAATTTGACTCTTATGATGTTATAGAATATATAACATAAATTGGAAAAGAAGAATTAGAGTATGTATTTATTAGTAAAGGGATATTGGGAACTTTTACAAAACAAACATTATTCCTACGAAAAAGATAATAACAATAGCAGCTGTAGTAAATCTAAACCGAATTTATTAACAATTTTGGAAAAGCTGAACTATCCATGGACCAGTACTATTGATGATTCTTCTCTAGCACAAGAAAAATTCCCATAAATACATTGACGAAGCTGCCATATCCTTGATGTGGCTAATGAGACCACCTCTAAAATGGCATCTCCAAAGCTCACACAAATAGATTTAGCAAATAAGAATTAGCCACATATTAATGAGGAGAAGGGGGTTTCATTCAGTATGACCAATTCCTACGTTTTTTTTTCTTTTTTTTTTCTAATAAACAAATGTCATAAAAAGGGAGACCAGGCATTAGGGGAAGTGTGAGAGCATAGGGTTCTGTCCACTTAGCTTTATTGCTATTTGTAGTAGTTAATTTTCCCCTCTTTCATAGCAGCATAACAGGCCAAACATTCCTTTCACTAGTACTGTGTGCTATTCCCACTTGCACTTACGAGAGATAGAGAAAGAAAACGAACAAGATTGTCTGAAAGGAAAGCTTGTGTACCTCATCTGCTCATCGTTTTTTGTTTACTATAAAGAAGAAATAGACAAGTTATGGCTTATCTTGGATATCTAGCAAGAGAGGCTGTACCTTCAATACCATAAAAAGCAATCAAGTCCACAAACTTACAAATACATATGAAAAATGTATGCTCAGATAATAAAATTATACAAACCAAAAAAAAAAAAACTCACCATGAAAACACATGATTTCTGATCACGACATCTAATTCGGACTTATTTCGTTATTGTGATTCGCTGGTTTTGTTCTAAACTGAGGTCTTGGAACTGCTTATTCTTTCAGTTGGAATCTCAGCAATTTCTGCGTCTCCCAACAGGGTTATCATGCACCGCATGCGGAACTAATTGTTCAAGAAAGGAACTTTCCGACAACTTTTGATAATAATTGGGATGGAAATTTTGTTTTTTTTTTCAAGATTTCACGTTGAAGTATGTTAAAATTATCATATTTGTTTCCAATTAAGATGAAGAAAATGATTTATATACACAAACATTTGCATCTCCATCTAAAATTTTAAGATATTATGAGATCATTTTTATATATAAACCAATATTTTAACACATTTAATACGTTGGATATTTACGAGTGCTTGCAAAAAAGAACATTTGTAAAGAGTTCATCACCAAATTAGTTGATTTTGATTTCATATTAATTTTTTTTTATCTCCAACTAGAAAAGTAAGAATGGTTTTGAGAAATATAAGAATATAACGCATTTAATAGACTCCAAGAGTGTTACGAAAGATTTTGCATTACTCTGTCTTAAAAACTTAATGCTTCAATAATAAGTCTAAAATCATCTGTCTCCAAACCCAGATGTTAACATTTCTTCAGTACGTCATATGGATAATTGTTTATTGGGAAGCTAACTAAATGCAGCACAATGATTTGCGATTCTGTGCTATCGTAGCATGACATCTATTGTATGGCTACAAAATAGCATGGATTCTAAATTGCTACAACTGCGATATATTCCTATTCTTTCAAGACCATAAAACCTTATGATGTCATGTTAATAGATAGATATCATCCAATCATATAACCTAGTTGCGATGGTTGATAAGAATGGGAATCTAAAGTTTGCCTTTATTTGGGAAATGAAGGAAGAAATAGATCGGAAAAAGGCTATTCGCGAGATGAAACTTTCCTCTAAAACCCATCAATATTTTTTCAAGGATCATAATTTACAGGATTGAGAAAAAGAATTACCCCCAGAAATGTTTAGAATCTGATCAATTAGTATAAATGGACAATAAAATTGTAGTAGCAGGGAAAATGAAATTGATCCATTTTAAGGCAATCAATATAAATTTTATAATTTAATATATAACTCTGATAGAATATTCAATAAATTTTGATCATTTACTTTAAAAATATCGAAATCCCCTCTTTTTTGTAATTACTTGGACAAGTTTGTCGTTCTTCTTATTTATCTAGTTCTCATTATTTAACAGTTAAGGCATGTTTAGTTGGGTTGTTAATTATGAATTTTGTGTATTTGTATTAATTTTTGTGTATTTTTTTTAATTTCTATGCTTTTTTTTCAGTTTTTATGTTGTATTAGTATGTTGTTTTCGAATTTTTGTATTATTTTTTTGTTTTTGTATTTAAAAAAATAAAAAACAAAAATGGAACTCAACGTGTCCTTAGTTTTAACTGATATTCATTTTGTGTAATCAATAGAGTTAATATTAAAAAGCACATTTTCAAATTGAATTCATGCCTTTGAAATATTTAATCATGTGATAATAACAAATATTTATTCCCTTTTAATGTCCCACACAAAAGATAGTGGTCAATTTGAAGTGGAACATCAAAGAAGTTGTCCATAAGCCCTTATGGCCAAAAATTTTTGGTGACACGCTAATTAAAGATGTTTAAAATGAGACTATAATTAGATGATATTATATTGATTCCAACTCCTTCAATGATCAACGGCTCATATTTCTTTGTATTTTATAGGAGATTTTTTTACCAACGTACTATACTGCGTTAACTGTTGAAAATCTTGGTGCCTTACATGAAAGAGAGACTAATAATTAGAGCATAAAGCCAAGGCAATAGAACCCATTACTGCAAGAGGTATAGAATTGATCAGTTACCTCATCAAAACTTCATTAAGATTATAGATTAATAAGCATTCAATTTTGATTATTGTGGTAAAAGAGACTTAATAAAAAAGAATACAAAAGCTATATATGATTGAACTATTTATTAATAAAATATTAATACAAAGAAAATGAGTTAATTTTATTTTCTTAATCATCTTTTCTTGTGGCCAGTCCCAATCTAACGTGGTCGACCACCACATTCTCAAAATGCTAAAAAAATGTTTTTATTTAAATATTGCTTTACAATAAAGCTCACTCGTCCAGTCAATGAGCACATAACAGGAACTTTTGATAATTATTCGAACAAAATTCATATTTATCCCAAAGTTACGGCTTTCGAAAGACGTCAGCAAGGTGCCCTTACTTTTAGAAATACACTTTCCTAGAAAAATAATTTCTCTAGGAAAAAAAAAACCAAGCCAAGAAAAAAAAAATAGGAGAAGAAAGAAGAAAAGAAAGAATGTGGAGAGAAAAGGCAAGAAAACAAAAGAAAGGATTCTGCTCCAACAAAGAGAAGCTTTTTATGAAGCTTTTGAGAGTGAGACCACAGCATAGCAGCCTTTTCCAAAAACACCTATCTTTAGTAAGTATTCTCCATCGCAACAAGATCTTCTAGCCAGCCCCATCATTACGTTGATTGGATGATCCATTTGGTACAGAAACACATAAAGCAACCAAGACAGTGAAGGAAAAAATTATGAGACAATGCCAGAATATTTTTGGAAGAATTCCATTCCACCCTCCCCACTTAATAAATGCGATCAACACGTGGTGAATTGCTGAACTGACACGTGTATTATTCCAGTTGATGTCTTCTCGGGACGCTGCCCTCCTCCTGGCTTGGCATTAAAACGGAAAAAACTGGAGAAACAAGAGAAGAACTCAAGCACATATAATCATAATTAGACTAAAAATTAACAAATAAAATTTATAGTTGACCGGTGAAGAATATAATTTTAATTAGGTGTCTGAATTTCGTTAAACGATGGGTATTGGTAGCCAGCTGCTTCGCAGAATCGGAGTATATTCCTATTGAGGTGTGACTTGTGAGTAGTGATTTGTACGAGTGAGGTTCTTACACGTAGTGAGATAGGGCTCACCGCTCTTTCTGCGTCTATCTTTTTATGGGAAGATGCCTGAATTACGGACACAAGATCCTGTCAGAGAATTTCTAGAGATTGGATGATAGTAAGGCTGTTCCTTTCCAAAATTTATCAACGGTGCCGAAACTTTATCCTCCAGATTTCCAATCATCAAAAAATTTGATGCTCTTTTTATCTGTACCTCATTTATGCATTTCCATATTATAAATACATACATATATATAAATATATATGTAGAAAATGACATTAATATCAATGGCTACACATTGATGGCCGTTGAATATGAATCATAATTATTTTCTGGTGTGATATTAATTTTTCAAATTTAGGTGGAAGAAAATATCTTTAATATCGTCTTTGACAGAAGCAACAGTATTAAATTAATTTGAATTTGGATTTTAAGAATAAAAAATGTGTATTTCAGAATATAGAAATTAAAATCTAGATAATCTTATTATATTACTTTTGACAACAAGCTTGCTTAGGCCTGCTTGTTTTTAATGAAATAAAAATAAAACAAAAACAAAAAAATATTCTTAATAATTGCTCATAATAAATAAAAGGAATCGGGTGGCCAATGCTTAAGGATTAAGACAGTAAAGAAATTGGATTATACGTTTGACATTCTCTAAATTATTTATGTTTAATTAGAAATCCGTACAATGGAAGTTCAACCAAGGCAACTTGCCTCTATTCCAAAAGATGTTACTGCAAATAAGAAACATGTTGAAAGAAGGCGTACAGTTTACGCGATACTTTAAGGCTAAACAAGAATTTTTTGCTTAGTCCACAGTGATGTCATCGGCATATTACAGTAGTTATTCCCAAGTTTAATCATCCCCCTTTTTTATTTAATTTAAGAAAAAATCTGACCTAAAATAATTTCCATTAAACTTTCTTCATTAATTATAAGAAATGATTATTCTTGTCTTTTGATGTCGGAGAACAAAATTAGCACTTAAACCATTTGATGCTTTTGAGCACATCCTTAAGAAATATTCATTGTCTCAATGCAGAAAGTTATGGAGCCCATTCTTCATATAAAGCATATCCTTTTAAGAAAATTCATTTTTGTCATAAATAAACTGGCATTTAGAGTTGAAAGTAAAGGTAAAAAGACAGCATCAACCGACCAAATACAAATTAACTTAGAATAATATAACTTTTTATCATATTCTAAGTTAATTTGGTATTAATATCTAAATATAACTTTTATGCACATTTTATTCATATTCCTCCCTTTGAAAATCTGTAACAAGGTCATATCCAATTTACCTGCTCATTAATATTTGTTATCTGAAGGGTTATATCCCTGCAGATGGGTGCCATGCATACGTACGTTGAAGAGAAAGGAGTGACGTAAAAATGCATGGATAGAGGTAATTGGCAGCTTATTTGTTTCTACTGCTCATGTTCACGTACGCGATATTCAAATTCTAATCACTACTGATCAAATAATGAGTAATTTGCTTAAGAAAAAAACGTAAATGCGGTCCTGATCCTCGTTGTACATTATGCTCAACATGCAAAATACCATCAAACTCAACAGCCAGCCACATATTAACAAACAGGTGGCCGACATTAGGCATGAATGCCCTCTCAAAGTATAATTCGTATATGCGCTTCGAATAGTCCTCCCATATATCCCTTTTGTGTACGTTAAATTCACTTTACATGTTTGCTACACCTGTGTTAACGACGGAGCAATATATCACTAATAACTTTCAGTATTGATTCTTGAAAGTATTTTGAAGGTAAGGATGGACTAGTATAGCATATATAATTTTCTATTAGATGGTGAAATAATATAATGCTAATTAACTTACATTCACCTTATCTTTAATTGTTAAAATGTTTCTTTAAAGTTAATTCCTACTTACTTTAAAATTAACATTTCTCCATGGATGATCCATACGAATGATTAGCTAGACAAAGGAATAAAAGAGCAGCAAACTTTGTTTGCCAAATCCCACAATAGAGAGAACAATCTCCCCAAAATTTCAGGTGGGTTTTACCGATAAATGAGTAATGATTAGACGTAGTAGGTCATGCAGGTAATTATTATGGGGGACAAATCGAGCTTTATGTGTATGTATATATATATTGGGTTCGTAATTGGACAAGAAGCCAAGAGACACGAAGAAAAGTAGTTTACGGGGAAGTTGATGGAACATGTGGGCACCGGCGAAAGCAAGGATGGGTAGGGAGGTGGATCATATGATGATAGGGTTGGACAATGTCCACCGCCTCAGAATATTACATGAATCGGTACAGTACACGTAATTGTGAAACTTAGAATACAAAACTTCCTAGGTCGACGAGACATCACTTTGTTTTGTTGGGCATTCAAGTATGTTCCCTTAATTTTTTTGTCTATTTGTCTCTTCTTTGAGGCTCCATAAACGGCAAAAGCAAAATGGCCAGCTGGTGTAAGTAAGCAAATATTATTCACATGAGATTACGTGAGTGAAATTCTATGTAGCTATTGCAACAAGTATAGGCAACAAAATCACAATTGTAAACAATACATGCTCATGAAAATATGGCAATGGCAATTGATTAAATACAACTATGATTTTGTTTTATGTTTGTAATTTTAAAACATGGTTGCTTAATAATTAGCAATTTATTTGCTAAACTCATCCCTTCGATGGAACTGGCTAAGTGGTTCTGCTACGGCTTCGATGCTAACTTGGTTTTGTTTGATGAAGTAATAACATTACGTTTACGCTCTTCTTCATATTGCCTAAAGTTTATACCATTGTGAGTGCCTGTGCTCTTCAGATTTCTAGGATTGGACTTCACTGGGCTTAATTTATTTGTTGATGGCTTCCTAGTGTATGGGCTCCTCCTAGTAAAGGCTTCGCAGGTGAGGCACCAAATGCGCTCCTGAACTGATTTT
>JAOXYD010038978.1:0-27460 GCA_028565735.1 Pinacopodium congolense | reverse complement strand
TACGCAAGGAACCATAGAAGCCACAATTATGACCCTAAGATACATCTAAGACAAAAATAGAGGGTTTTGGGAAGATAAAAACATAGAGAGAGAGGACAATCAAGATTCAACAAGTGTTGTCCAAAATCTCCAGCAAAGGAAGCTTCATCATCTTCATTTGTTAATATTTCTTTTACTTCCCTTTGATGTTTAATTTGAATAATATTAGTTTGAACATGATTATGGATTGATAAATCTATTTTTTAGATTTTTCTTTAATTTTTTATCCAAATTTTACTATATTGATTTAATGCATAGTTATTTGTGTTAATTGTTCAACTAATAATCATTTCGAATCAAGAGATTGTTTTAATTTATTTTAGTTAGGGTGTGCAATGAGAGTTAGTAATGTAACAGACTTATAATTAACTAATTAATAGGTGATTGAAGATAAATCTTAGTTACTTGTTAAATGCCCTTAGGATTGCTTTAAATCCAATTGCATTGTTCAGGAGCAGTATTATTAACTGAGAGGTTATAATTCAGCTCTTAATTATTTCAATTGGGATTAATTAATTCTATCTCGAGATAAGGAAATTAAAACATATGACATCTAGTATCAAACACAATTGACTCTATAGGTTAAAAGAAACATAAACAAATATATCACAACCCTTAAGTCTCCACTATTAAGTATCTTCTGTGTTTTGCTTTCTTCTGCAATTTAATTCATTTTGTTAATTTAGATTAATTTTCAGTTTCTATACCTTTCATTTAACTTAAACAAAGTGAAATTCAGATTTTAAGGTATCTAATATCAATCCTCATGGGATTAATATCAGTTATCATATAAGTTACGACCTATATACTTATAGTGTAGGTAAAACTAGTAAACAAGTTTTTGGCATTGTTGCCAAGGATTGCAATTTTAGCATCTTGTTCAATTTTGATTCTTTTAATTTAAGGATTTTTAGGGTAGGTGCATGAATACAATAGTGATGAGAAGTTTAAGTAAGCTAAAGGACACTAAATTTTCAGACATCACCAAGGACGAAATAGAACTTAGAAGAATAAAGTGCCAAAAAGAAATTGATAGAACAAAGGCAAAAAAAAGAAATCTATAAGAACATTAGTGAACTCTCATGCAATTCATGACAGCAAAAGGGAATTACAAGACCCCCAGTCCAGTCCAACAATTTTGAGATCAAACCAATTCTACAAAATGTTGCATATGAATGTTCAATTCTACGGAATGTTACAGGTGAATGTTCAATTCTATTCCTTTTCCAATGAAGATCCAAATGGGCTATCAAAAATTTTTAAAAATTTGCAATGTCTTCAGATATAATGGGCTATCAAAAAATGCTATGAAGATGAGACTATTCCAATTTACCTTAAAAGATTTAGTTAAGGCTTGGTTAGACTCTACAAATCCAGCAAAATATTGTGACATGTGATCAACTAGTACAGGCCATTTTAACAAAGTACTTTCCATTGACGAAGACCACCAGAATCATTAAGGAGATAACATATTTTTAGTAGAGAGAATGTGAGTCTTTATATGAGGCCTGGAAAAGGTTTAAGGAGCTACAAAGAATTTTCTCCCACCATAATCTACCAAGGGAATTTTTGCTACAACCTTTTTATAACTTATTCATCACACAGATGCAAGGTACTATAGATGTAGTAGCTGGGGATCTCTAATGTGAAAGACGATAGATGCATTTCATGATCTATTATAAGAGATGACAAATAATAGTTGCTTATGGAGTGAAAAAAGAGTAGGAAACCATCTTTTAAGGAGGAAAAAGGTGTTATTACTGTGGTTTTAGTGACTGCCTTACAAGCTTAGATGTTAGCATTGGGCGAACAATTAAATAACTTGCATGCTACTTCATCTGAATCATTAAATGTAGTATAATATGGGTGTGAATTGTGTGGTAAGGATAGTCATGTGACCATGAAGTGCTTCTTGATGGTTAGTAATGAGAAAAATAGGTGAACTTTATGGGATCACCACAAGGGAGGCCAAGTAATAACCCCTACTCTAGTACTTATATTTCGGGGTGGATCCGCTCAAACTTTTCATGGACTAACAATGTAGGTAGTAATATGGGAGCACAAAGGTCACTAGGCTTTAAACAAGATAGGCTTAGAGCATTAAACCCAAAGATGGATAAGCTCATAGACATGCTTAGGTATAAGTTTAATACCCAAGAAGAGAGCCAGAAGAAGATGGAGGAAAAATTTGATCAAATAGCAAGGAATCACGCCTCTTTCATCCATAATTTAGAGGTTTAAGTTAGGCAGTTAGCAAATTCAATATCTACGAGAAGTGTATGGGGTTTCCCAAACAATACAGGGTCCAATCTAAGGGAGAAGCTAAAGGCTATTAAAGTTATAAGATGAAAAGAACTAGAGTAGCCATTAGAGATGACTGAAAGCTCTAAGAAGGAAAGCCAAAAGAAAGGAGAAGAAAAAGAGGAGGAGAAGCCTTATATCTCACCACCACTGTACAAGCCCAAGAATAACCAAATTGATGTATAATTCACTAAGTTTTTTAATAAACTGAATAGGTTGCAACCTAACTTGGAATTTGTGGAAGCACTAGAGAACATGCCAAAGTATTCCAAGTTTCTCAAGGATATCTTATCCAATAAACAGAGTTGGGAAGACAATAAAATGGTGGCCCTAATAGAACTACAGCTCTATCATCACTAGCTCTAGGGAGCTTCACTATAACTTGCATTATTGGTGACATGAAAATTTCCATGTGCTTATATGATTTATGAACAAGTATTAATCTTATGTCATTGTCAATTTTTAGGAAATTGGAGCTAAGAGACATAAAGCCAACATCAATGCTTATATATTTGGCAGATCAATCAACCAAGAAGTTGGTTGGTGTAGGGGAAGATGTGCCTATTAAGGTGGATAATTTTTTTATACCAATAGTTTTTATTGTGATTGATTTTGAGGAAGAAAACAATTGTTTATTGCTTTTGGGAAAACCATTTATGAACACCAGAAGAACACTAATTGATGTATGTAAAGGGAAGATATTGGTAAGGATTATGGATGAACAAGTGGAATTTAGCATGATCAAGTCCTTGAAAATTTTGGTAAAAAGAAGGTATTGCATGAAAATAGATGTGGTAGAAAAGTGTGTGAAGGAGTAAGAAGTCAATCGTGTAGAAGAAGTCGAGAAGGAGGAGGAGTTAGGTGCGATACTAAATCCAGAACTTTTAGTACGAATAAAGGCCCCTATTCCATTCTCCTTGGTAAAAACACCCATACTCCCATTGAACTTTTACTTCCATGCTTGAACATGCCCCCTTGTTTAGAATAAACTAATACCTATTACCATTCCTACAAAAATGACTTTGCAACAAGTGGAAAGGGTAGTTTAGATGAGAAAGAAGCGACTCAAAGCAAGGTTGAAATTGATTCTAAGTAAACTCAAGTCTTAATGGAGAGAACTATTTCAAGTCACTTCAGATTACAAGCATGAGGCTCTTGGGTTAGAAAACTCCAAGGGAAAGGTTTTTAAGGCAATTGGGCATTATAACAAGCTATACTTTGGAGAATTTCCACCAAAAGAAAGGGACATATTCTCTTTCCTTTCTCTTATTTCTTAAAGTTAAATTAAATATAGTTATGTTGAGGACAGGGACCCTAAATTAGCTTTTTTTTTTGTAATTAGTTTAATTTTTAACTTGGGTGTTTAACTGAGATGTTGACTTTATACATATATTTAAAAAAATTTGTGTTAAAAATTTCAAAAAATAGTTTAATTCGTTTTTACAAAAGTTTTGTATTTAAAAAATATTTTGCAAAAGAAGAAAATTTTGAAAAATTTTAATTAAAAATAAAATAAAAAAAAGAGATTGCTTGCTATCACTTTAGTAAGCAATTCGCTTGCTAGTAGAAGCGACTTAGCCATTCCAAATATATTTATTTTTGTTTATATTTATATTTTTTTCTTTTGGTAAAGTATCTTTTTTCATTTTTATTTTAATTATTTTAGTTATTATTTTTTTCATTTTCATTTTTATTTTTGTCTCTTGTCTATTATTTTTCCATTATTTTTATTCCTTTTTTATTTTAATTTTACTTTTTATTCTTCTTCTTCTTCTTAATTTTTCTTCTTTCATTCTCAAACTCTAGATTGTTGCCTCCCCTCACCTAGTGCACTCCCTTCTCCTCTCCTCTCCTCTCTATTTTATTTTATTTAATTTTTATTCATTTTTCCAATATTATGATCTTAGTTAAGATTTTGTTAAGTTCACATGATGGTTGGCATTTTCTTTAATCTTCAAGTTATATTTGATTTTTGTCTTTAAGGATTTCTAGATGCTAATATATCAAGTATAAGCTTGGGTTTATATGTTGTGATTGTAGGCTTGGTGGATGGAACCAACATATATCTCATTTCTCTAAAGTTTTCAGGTCATAAGGAATAAAATATATTCTCTCAAGCCATGCCTATATGTGGACTTCAATTCTCAGGGGAGTTTTGTTCTCTTTCCTTCTTTTATACTTCATGTACATTATGTGTTTTGATCCTCCAGATTGAGGACAATTTGAGTTTAAATGTGGGAGGAATATGAACTTTAGAATATTTTTCAATTATTTACATACTTGAATTATTATGAGTCCAATAAGAGTGATTTAAATATCCCCTGTTTGATTAATTAAAATTAGGATTTGATTGTTAATTTTGGTATTTTAATTCAACCGATGTTTTTGATTTTGTGAGCCTTAAGTAATTCTTGAATGATTTCTAATCCAAGTTTTTTCTTTTTTTTTTGTGATTGCATGTGTTTTGGGTGACCTTAGTGTATAATGTCAAGCTTTTAATATTATTACTTATGTCTTGTCATAAGAATTTTGAATAGTTTGCAGTTTAATGAATGAAACGTTTATATGTACTTAACCAAAGTGAGCAAAAATAGTCACTCTACTAGCTTTATACCGATAAAAGGCTAAAGTTCATGAGTAGAGCTAGTAGCCATCTACAATTGTGATCTAGTTGAGTAATCGGGATGTTCAAGATAAAATGTTAACCTTCACATCAAAAGGCTAAATGAAATTACAAACAAGATAAAAAGGGGTAATCAAGTTGCATCAAAAGTAATGGTGAACCCTTAAAAATTTGTTTTAATTTAAAAATTAAGTTGTGCTTATGGTTATCGCTATATGCTTAAACAAGTTTGCATGATGATCCATATAAAATACCTTAGATGCTTGACATTTTACATTGAAGGTTGCCTATTTATTAACAATGTGATTGTGTGTAATAACAAAGCTTTTGTCATGAAAGAATTGTGATATGAGAGTTAAATAAAAAAAATTGATTGATATTTGTTTTTACTCAATTAAATTTCAACTTTTAATCGATTTTGTTTTAAGTGGATGTTTAACTTGTTGCTTGAGGACAAGCAATAGTTCAAATGTGGGGAAATTTGATATCACACAATTTTACATCTTTTAATCATGTAGTCAGGATCATTACTTTAGGTTTGAGAGGAAATTGCACATGATTTTAGGTGAATATTGGATTAATTCTTGAATAAGATGCTTCTTATGTTGCTTTTGATGAGTGTTCAAGTTGTACAGAACTTTTGTGAACATTTTAAGTTACTTTTGAATATATAATAGGTGTGGGATCAATTTAAGGACCTAGAGAATCAAGTTAGAATGCTCCACACGAAATATCAAAGTTATATGACAAATTATAAAAAATGTATAAAAGGAAGATCATAAGAAGCTAAGCTGGAAAATAGATTTTGTATAACTGAATTTGGGAAGGCATTAGATGTACTTCTAAAGCTCCAAATGTTATGAAATTTTACAAGGTGTTAGACCACATGTAAGGAGGGTACATATTAAATTTCATGACATTTAAAGGTCTGTAGATGAAGATTTAGTGAAAGTACCAAGCATAGGTTAAAGCTAGAAAAGTTAATGGAAAAACTTGTGCACGACGTGCTTTATACGTTTTTATAATAAAGCAGATGTGAGGAACCCTGGCAGCCACAATTCTAACCCTAAGACATATCCAAGATAAAAAAAATAGAGTGTTTTAGGAAGAGAAAAATGTGGAGGACAATTAAGATTCAACAAGTGTTGTCCAGATTTCTAGTAAAGGGAACTTCATCATCTTCATTATTTTCTCTTTCTTTTACTTTCATTTTGATGTTTAATCTGAATATTTTCTATTTTTTTGAACATGATTATGGATTTCTAGATCTATTTTAGTGAATTTTCTTGAATTGTTTATCCAACTTTTACTATATTAATTTAATGTATAGTTATTTTGGTTAATTGTTGAACTAATAATCACTTTGAATCGAAAGATTGTTTTGATTTATTTTATTTAGTGCACAATGAGAGTTGGTACCATAATGGACCTACAATTAACTGATTAATAAATGATTAAAGAGAGATCTTAATTATTTGTTAATTTTCCTTAAGATTGCTTTAAATTCAATTATATTGTTTAAGAGTAGTATTGTGAATCGAAAGGTTATAATTCAGCTCTTATATATTTTAATTGGGATTAATTGATTAGATCTCAAGAGAGGATAATCAAACTATAGGATATTTAGGATTAAACACAATGAACTCAATATGGTAAAAGGAAGATAAATAAGGATAGAACAACCCCTAAGTCTCCACTATTAAGTATCTTTTGTGTTTTTCTTTCTTCGACAGTTTAATTCATTGAGTTTGTTTATTTATTTTAATTTTCAAATTTTATACCTTTCATTTACCTTAAACAAATTGCAATTCAAATTGTTATGTGTCTAGAATCAATCCTTGTAAGATCGATATCACTATAAGTTATTACCTATATACTTGCAGTGCAGTTAAAACTATCAAACATGCGTGTCTAGATAATTGCTTAAGAACAAACAATAGTTTAAGTATGGGAGAATTTATGAGGAGTAATATATAGGATTTTAGGATATGAATGTGCACTCTTATCTTGATGATAACTTACCAAATATATGTGTATTTCAGACTAAATTTGAAATTAATGCTCAAGTTGGTAGAGTTTTGTGAAAAAACAAAATAAAATGTGGATGAATTTTCCAAAAGATATATTTTTTTCTTTAACGGAATCGTTAACGTCAAAATGAATCACCATTGTAATCTTAGCCAAAGTTACAAAAATAATGCAACCTTTTAATAAATCATTGTTAAATACCACTTCATAGATAGATAAATAATGGGGGTTATGAATGGCCCTATTGATCAACGAATTCAAAGGTTGTAATGGTCTCTAAAGGCATATTTCAACACATGTTTCAAGATGAAATTAGCAATCATCACTAAATTGACCTTAGACCTAGCTTAGCTATATATTAAGATATTTTGAGAGGGTTTGCAAATAATTAAGTATTAGTTAGTAATAGTTTTAAGTTTTATTTTAAAATTTTATCTCGATTTGAGTAATAAAGACATCAAAATTAGTTTTCAAGGTTCCAATGAGTATATCAATGGATTACAGTTGAAATAGTTTACAATCGTTATGGTAGTTCATGCTTCCATAGATTGTCAAGTAGGTCATTCTTATGCCCCTAATCCTATTCAAGACCATTATCGCTATAATACATTTAGGATTGATTCTTACAATCATTATAGGGAGATCTATCTAACTGTTCCATGTAACAGGCATCCAAACTGTTAACACCCAAATGGCAATTTTCAAATAAATTCCTTTCTTGATCCACATCCACCAAAAGAGTTTAATTTTAAAGTTATAGTGATGAAATATATCCGAAGCAATGAGTCTATGATGGTAACTCATGAAAATTCCATTAAGCATTTAAAGATAGAAGTAAGTTAGATTGCACAAACCTTAGAGGAGCAATTACCAAGACTATCACCTATTAAGCTTGAACCTGCTCCTAGGGAGCATATGATGGCCATCATTGTTCAAAGCAACCATGAAATGGAGGATGTAGGTGTAGCCAATAGTGAAAGAGAACTGATGAAAAGTAGTCAAGAGATAAAAGAAAAGGAAGTTGAAAATGAAACCAATCCACCTAGTGATGGTGAAGATTTTCCCATTAATTATGAGAGTTATGTGGTGAATTTTGTTGAATGCAAGGGAAATGATGAAATTTAAAGATTAGATCAAGTCTTGGAAAATGATGAAAATGTTATTTCCTTTATGTTCAATGATCACATGGATGATGATTATGTTTATTTCATTAGTGTTAAGAATGATCTTAAGGTTGAATACCATGGTGTTAAGTCTCTTGAATTTTAAAATTATGATGAAATTGTCAAGAAGAGGTAGGTTGAATCTAAGAAAGCATTAAAGTTTATTGATTTCATTGGTGTTCATGCTTTCGATTATAGGCTAGACGTGGTAATTCGATACTTTTTATCATGGTATTTTAAAATTCACGAGTGATGTTTCTTTAAGATTTGAGATCAAAATTTTAGGAATCAAATGAGTGATTTAGAAATCCTATGAAATTTGACCTATTTATTGTTCTAAAAAGAATAATATGGAAATGTTAGATTCCAGAACAAGGAAGAGGTGTAAAATTCTCTAACCTTAAGGTGCAGCTAAAAGATTGTAAAGAAATACTTGTTGGTAGGCATCCCAACCATAAAAGTAATATTTGGTGTGCTTTGGTGTTCTTTTCTATTTTTCTTCTCTTTGTGATCCTTGTCATTTTTTATCATATTTACTTTAATGGAGCATGATTGCCAATTATCTTACTTTTCGCACTTTGATGCTCTTTGTATATTTTCAAGTGATGAAATTAAGGAGCGAGTTTCAGTGAACACCATAATGGATCATCAAGTAATTATGCCATTTTATTCTAGGTTCTTTCTATTCCCTTTTCTCCCATACTTATGCTTTATTCTTATTTTATGAACATTGAGGACAATATTTAGATTAAGATTTAGGGGGGGTTGATGCTTATCGCACTAATCTTATCTTGTCCTAAAACATGTCATTTTATCATATTTTTAAAAATAATCTATAATTTATGGAAAAATTTTTTGGTTTTGATGCTTATCATTGGGCATTTTTCCTTTTGTTTTCACTTATTATGCCTCTTTCAGATGTTATATGGTTGACTTAAAATATTAAAGATCAAATGGTTTTTAAATTACTTCATGTTTTAGATAATGATACCTTATGATCATTATGTTATTCCATATTTAAAATTCATAGTTCTAAAGCAAAATGTTCTTTATTTTAAAATATATCATCATCTTGTTTAAATTAAAAATGAAAAAAAGAAAAAAAATGATAAATGAAAAGAAAAGAATGTAAATTGTAAAATACGTGAGCAGGTTTTATTACAACTAAGTGTTGAAGTTAAACAGTGGTGTTAGTAGCCAATTGACATAATGTGACTCAGTTGAGTAACTGGGGGTTGTTCGTGACAAAATGTTCACCTTCACATGAAATGATTGAGTGATTTCTCAACCAAGCTTCAAATGCTAACATTTTTTGTTCAAGTTTTGTTTTTCATGAATAAAGGATGTTTGGTTGTTTGAAAGATAATGTATTTTGATTTAGCATTAGTAATTTTGTATATGGAATTTGATGTGTAATTTAGGTTGAATTTGATGAAATATGAAGTAATTTAATGTTTTCTTTAACTTGATATGCTTAATTGGTTATTTAACATCTTCTTAGTTCATTATACTTGAAATCTTAAGGAAATCTTTCCAATAATGGTGTTGATAGGTTGAATAAGTTTTATTATGCATATAAGTTGATTTGAGATTGATGATGATTGATTTGCTTGATGAAAAGAAATGATTAAGTGTGGGGGAGTTGTTAGGGAAACTATTCATAGTGTTTTCCATTGATTTTTAATACACATTTGCTCCAAATTGATGTTAAAATGTTTAATTATCCTTTAGATTTATGGAAATTGCAAATTAAAACTTGAAAGTGGAAAAAATCTAGGAAAATATATTGAAAAACTAGGAAACTAGAGTAAAAAGATAGGTGAGCTGCACTACAATTTAACTATACATAACTGTCATTTTTCTTAACTTAGATACTTAAACCGTGGGACAAAAATTACACTATTTAATTGTTTTTCAAGTGATATTGAAGAACCTGTTGAGTTCTCTCCAACTGGCTCCTCCTCCCAATTGGCTGTAAGTTACTATACTTGCTTCCAACCTGTAGCTGACATATATATAAAAGATTTAGACACCAAATTTACCCAACATTTACATAGTTTTACGTAGAGAAATCAAATTTAGATTAGGTTTTCTTTTTCTTTTTCTAAGTTAGGTTTTTCTTCTATTATTTTTTTCTAGATTTTGTATTATTGTTTTCATGTTATTTTGAAGGCTTCCAATGAGCTTATACATGTCATTCGAAGCTATCTACCAGATTGGATCTTCAATTGGTGCTTTCAAAACATTTAATCATTTATATCTTACTCCTTTAATCATATATATGCAAGAATATAGTATTCATGATTAAATGTGATTTTTCTTGGTTATATGTAATGTTTGAATCTGATTACTTTTTAAGGATAGGTTGTTAAATGAATTGATCGAGTTTTTATAATTTTTAAATGTTAATTTTTTATTATTTTAAGTTGGCCACTTAAGATAAGATGAAAGATGATTCAAGATTCAAGAAATCTACTTTAATCTTTGGAAAAATCAGTAAACATAATGATTTTAGTCAATGAATGACCAAAATTTAATTAATTATGAGGGTAGTATTCATAAAATATGGATTTTAGGATTAAAACTGTTTAAACTTTAAGAATAATGCCTAATATTGATGAGTGACCAAACTTCAATTTAGGTTGATTAGAGATAAGGCATTAACTTAATCATAGTATTGTCTCGAGTTAGTGAAGACCCTAGATTTAACATTTGTAATTAATCCATAACTTAGTTATTTCATTTAAAGCCTAATTACTAACTAATTAATTAAACAGATAATCCTTCACTCAATTTGATCAGCTTCGCAATGTTTAGAAGTTTTTAGGTTAATTTAGTTGCTTTAGCTTAATTAATTTATCACTCTTGAGTCTCTTTAGATAATTATGATCTGATTGACCTAGTACTTGCATCACCTTCTTTCCCCATTCGTTTGACACCTTAGAGTCATAAAAATACTCCATTTTGTTACTTGTTGACCGGTATACTTTCCATTATTGTTTGTTTTCAATTTGTTAAAAGAAATGGTGCTTAATTGCTTTATTTGATAATTATTTTTAATAAATTAGATCTAAACTAACCAACATTAGAGACCTTTTCACCTAAAGCTAGATTCGAGGAAAACAGGCTTCTACTTGCCTTTACATTGTACATGAATTTAAAAATGGTTGCAAAAAGTTCATTTCGAAATGAATTTATTTAAGAAAAAATATATTTAGATCAACAATTCCATTTTGAGAACTATGGTGCACCAAACCATGTGTGAAAACTTTCAATGGTCGAAAATAAGCTTATAGAGCTTTTTTTTAAATAGAAAGGACATAAATCAATAGAGGCTAGGGCCTAAAAAAAACTTACAAGGAGCATTAAAAGAGTACTTAATCACCCTCAAAAGCTTAAAGCATGGACTAGACTTCAACTACTAAGCCCCATAAAAGAAAAATCCAAGGTCGTTCGTTCCACATTCAACCATTCTCTAATCCAATTACAAGTGTAAAAATAAAAGTTTCTAACTAGCTTGAACCCTTTTTCATGATGTCTTGAATTCCTATCATTCCAATTGAGTTGATAACCAGGTTGCAATAAACCTTAAAAACTACATAACCATGCTTACATGATGTTTGGATGGTGTTAGCCTAAGAAACAATGTCCATTCAAGAATCAACTAAGTAATGGAGACCCAATTTATTCAAGATAACTTTCTAGCGCTCAGAAATATAAGGGCATTGAAAGAAGTGATGATAAAAAAATCTCCAACTTATGGTTACAAAGTCTATATGAAGGATTAAAGTTAGTGGTCCCTTTATATCAGCTAAAGAGCATCATCCTTTGTCCTATGGCCAACCTAAATATGTAGGATACCTTGGGGACTATATATCTACCCCAAACCAATTTGTACCATTCCATCCTAACCCTAAATAAGTTAATGCAAGATTTATTATAAAAGCAACTAGAAGAATTCAGCTGCCATATCACTATTTCCTCCTTTAATGGATCTGGGTAACAGCTATGAAGTAAGACTGCATACACATTCACCATTTCTAAGTCTAGAACCTTAGCAACCCTCTAAACGATCTTTAAAACTTTATAATTTAAAGGTAAGATGTTCTTGAAGGTGCTCAGCTTAAGATTTAGGATTAGAGGACCTAAATTGGTTAAATTATCAAACCAAAAAGAAGCATTCTCAATATTTCTAACCTTATGAATTATGGCAAGCCTTATCTTATCACTTACCCCTAGCATTTGCTTAGTAGTCAAAGAAATGGGGCCATTAAGGTTGATATCCAATATATTCAGGATCTTTATGAAGTAGGTATACATTCACTTCACCCATAGAGACTCCTTGTCCTTTTGCAATCTCTAAAGATGTTTAGCCAAACCTACCTTGGTAGCATGACTAATAGATGGAACTCTTAATCCTCCCAACTCTTTAAGTAGATAAATAACCTCCCAGCTCTTTAAGTAGATAAATAACTAGCCATTTAACCTTATTATTGGAATTCTTAGACACATACCCACTCCAAAAGTCATTCCTTATAGTCCTATTAATGGAATTAATTAATTGCTTACCCAAAACACGATGGCAGGACCAATAAACATACAGGTCGAAAAGTATGGAGATAACTAGTTGTGCTCTTCTAACTAAGGGCAAATTTCTATTATACCTACTGTGTATTCTTGTATTAATTCTTTCCAAAATTGTCTCACAATCCCTATATAAAGGTTTAGAAGAAATGATAGGCAAACAAGGTACTTGATAGGAAGAGAACAACCAACAAAACCTGTTATATGTTTTAACTCATCCAAGAATATCCCAACATAATTGGAGATAATTAAATGGCACTTGGCTAGATTGATTACTTAACTTGAGAGGCCACATAAGCATTTAGGGACTCCATTAGTAGCCTAACTAAAGATATATTAGCCCTGCAAAAGAGCATTAAATCATCTGTAAAATCAAGGTTCAACACATAAAAGTTTTTATACTTACTATGAAAGTTTAATCTTCCCCCATAGTCATATTTATGTTAAATCAGACTAGTGAACATAGGAAGTAGTTGAATCTTCCCTCATAAGGAAGGTTCTCCATTCACTAACATAACATAGGAAGTAGTTGTAAGGCGTTGCATTAACTAATTGACAAATATTATTGGAAATTTGAAAGCATTCAACATCTCTTAGATAAATAACCACCATACTATATCATAAACCTTATGAAAATCAATTCTGAGAGCATGATTCATATAAGCCCTCCTCCTTCCATTGTCTTGGAAAAGATCTTGAGCCAAGAGGATGTTATCACCTATATTTCTTCCTCGGATGAAAGCTACCTATGATGGATTGATGAGCTGCTCCATTATACCTTTTCGCTTATTTGCAAGAATTTTTAATATGATCTTATATGTGGTGTTGTAGCATGATATTGTCCTATAGTCATTAAGCCATTAGGTGTTATGACTCTTAGGAATAAGGAAAATAAAGGTCTTCTTCATATAATTTTCCAGTATGGAAAAATTCTTAGACAACTTTAATAGTTTGCTCCCTTAGTAAGTTCCACACAAATTGAAAGAAGAAAGCATTGAATCCATCATGTTTAGGGGCTTTATTAGGATTTAGTTACCTTACAAACTACTCAATTTCTTTAGAACTTATCTCTTTAGTGGGTGAAGCTCAGCCTGTACTAGACAAGTTAGGAGAGATGAATATGTTTAAAGACAATATAGTATCATACCTTATATGCTATTTTCCAACTATACTTTGTAAGTAATCATATTCCTACTTTTTAATATCATCTTAAACTCTAAGAACCTACCTATTGGAGTCAATAAGCTAGACAATCTTTTTCATATTCCTTCTTCTAAAAATGGGCTTGTAAAAGTATGTTGAATTGCAACCAGCTTCCTTCAACCTTGATTTTCTAGCTTTTTTCTTCAGCATGGAAAAATTGGAGTCTAAGAGATTGGTATATGAGCTCAGTAATTTTGTCTTCTTAGACTTCAAGTTAGCATTCAAAAAATTGAGATTTAGCATGGTTTTGCAGTGACTTCACTCCTCACTAGCATGCTTGATAGCTTGCTTATCAACAAAGTGATGTCTCTTAGCAAGCATCTTCAACTATTATTTAACTTGAGGAAGCTTTTTTATTGTTTATATTGATCAAAGCTATAGATTTTCTCCTTCATCCAGGACTCAATTATGGCATTAAATTCCTGAAATTTATTAAAGTGATTAAAAGATTTAATAGGGGCATATCTTAGAGATGCATCTAAGAGGGTGTGAATTTTAATGGAATTATGGTCAGATATGAAATGTTGATTAAAAATAGCTTTGATAAGTCAAAATTGGTCCATCCACCTCTCATTCACCATTTCCTTATCAAACTTCCTTCTAAGTAGATTTGAGCCAATTTACTTGTTAGAACAAGTGAAGAAGTTGCCCTTAAAGTTCAATTCATTTAAGCTAACCCAAGAAACATAATTTCTGAAGTTAGGAAAAGCAACAAGTCTATTGTTTCTGGCCTCAGTTTTTTTCTAATTTGAGAATGTAATTAAAGTCACCTATGACTAACCAAGGCACCCTCATAGTTGCTCCAATAGCCTACAAATTCTCACAAAGATAATTTCTTTAAAGTGCTAAGTTAGAGGCATGGATAATGGAAACACAAACCTCCTACTCGCTTGAATTAAAAACCAGCCTTAAACGAATTATTTTGTCACTCATATTACTTTACTTTAAAGTTCATAAGCAAGGATAAAAGGCTACCAAGAACCTCCCATTGTAGTGATGTTGATGATTAATCAAAATGCTCCAACTTTTATTAATAAACTAAGGAGTTTTCAATAGTCATTCACAACTTACTATTATTTAGGATATTAATCCTCCTAAAATTCCGTACAATAATAGACATAATTGATGAGTAAAGGAATAAAAATTTTCCTTGGTTTTCTTGGCCAATCACCTCTTAGGAACTTAAACTAAAACAACTTCCTTCTCCTTTATAGAGAACCTAGGAGTACTCTCTTGCGCACTTGAGGTTTCAGCCACATTAACCTTTTCTACCATTAGAACTTCATTAGGATTGATTTGAAAATTACCACCACCCTCTATATAATCAATTTGATGGCTTTACCTCATGCTACAATCCCTTGAGCCACCATAGTTTGAGACTTAGTAGGCTGGACACTATTTGTCTTCGGCACATCCATTTGGACAGTGAGAGGGCCTTCATTCTCCCTTTTATGGTTAGTATTGAGCATCATTAGCTCCTCATAATAATCCTTTTGAAATAATGTTCTAGTAGGATTCCATACCTTATATTGCTTAAATTGAGGCTTCCATAGATAGGTGACCTTCAAAATTACATCTACTAAGTCCTCTCCGAATCTCATGATTACAGTGTAATTAGGAAGACCTTTATCACACGAGACATCCACATAAATTCTAGAAAATTATATCATTTAAAGGTTGGTTATATGCTCATCTATGAACAAGGGTTTGCTAATAAAACTTGCCAAGTGAATAAGATTAATAGTGGTACAATTATCTATAGGAACATTATGAATATGCAGTTAAATAGGAATGTGTTTCTACCTCAATTCTTCATGTTTCATATCTAGTTTCCATTAGAGAAGGAAGACAGGTCTACCATAATCATGCCATGGTAAATATTGATCCATATTTTTAAAATATTATGCTCAAATGAAATCCTAAAAGGATAGAAGGGTTGGTAATTTAAGATCACCTTTATAAATCCCCTTTATTTTTTTTTCAATTTTCCACAGCCTATGCTTTAATGGAGGGGAAGAAAATTCTCTTGTCATAAAAGAAATCTATGAGGCTAGTATGCCAACGTGAAAAACCATTTTTCAAGACCTAGACAAGAATCATGACACATTAAATTCCATCAATAGTGTTAGGAGGGATGTATGCAAGTTTGGAGTAGTGCTAGTGAGTATCTTTAACAACTTGGCTCCAAGTCTTCCTCATCATGTTAGTAGTTGAAGAGAGGCTCACATTCTTTGTTATAGGAGAGTTTTAGGAAGGGAAAGTAGTGGTAGAAGCCATGGAAGAAGGAAGACAAAGGCTGGAAGTAGAGATAAGGAAGCTAGAAAATGTTTCCTAAAGAGGAAGGATGGTGACAAGTTCGTCCTAAACTACCAAATAAGAATTTCTAACTAGACCTCACAATGCAGTAGATGGCAAGCTAGGGTCGAACAACATGGAGCTAGAATGTTAATTTTATTCCTAATTTTGCGGGGGAAAAGAAAATAGGAACCTTTGAAGATGATAAAAACTAAACTAAGCTAAGATGCAAACAAGGCAATCAAAAGACAACACAAATCAAAGCATGAAAAGGACTATTAATAATAGTAAAGAAATGGGCCAAAAGTATTATTAGGATTGTAGGGTAACTATTGATCATTGAATTTGGATAAAAGGTGCTCTAACCAAGGTATTAGCCTATGGATTTGAACAAGCTATCAAACCCTTAATTCCTCTAAGTTAGGTAAATCTTAAGCTCGAGAAATGCCCTTATCTTGACTATAACCTATAACAAGTTCTCTAGAATTAATAGTGAAGACACATTAGGTACTAAGGAATGACTTACTTAGGTCACTAACTCGCAAGCTCAAAAAATGTAACCTAAAGGTATGAAACCCTAGATGAGTTGGTTAATCATACTAATAAAACCAACTAACCTATTGTTACTTTTTGGCAAGGAAAATTACGTATCCTTTGCTCAATCCTAGCATTTAAATTAGGAAATTGCCTAAAGGGTGATCAAGCCTAGAAGCAACTCCTAATCATGTCATTTAACCAAAGTCCCAAACCTACCTAACCTATAAGCACTAAATCAACTCAAACTCACTTAAATTCTCACAAATGATTACCCTATCATCCCTCGTATACCTTTAAGCCCTTAAGGAGTTAGCCACTCATATTTAAATCAACTAAAACAAAGATTAAACAAGCACAATTCATACTTAATTATATAAAACTAAGGCTAAAAAATTTAAAGAAAAAAAGGAAATAAAATCAACACTGAAACTAACACGAACTTAAGTTAACTATACTATTAATTAATTAATTAAAACATAATTAAAAAACTCAAATTAATATTCTAAACAAAAATTCTAGCATATGTAAATTGAACAAACATTGATTGATATCCTAAAAACGTACATAAATCCTAACTATTAAGCATAGACTAACTAAGGACATTAAGAATTAATGTAAATGTATTAAACAACACTTTACACAAATTAATATTTGCTTAAAAAACCTAAAAATTTGAAAATCAAAACCTAAACAAGTAAAATATAGGCTAGAAGATTGAAAATAAGAGCTAAATACAATGTCAAGGAACTAAAATATGAAACTTGAAAATAACAACTCAATACCTTAAAAAATGAAAAAATGTAATCACCTAGGAAATCATTTAACTATGAATTGAAACTATAAAAACTAAAATAAAACAATAAACTTTCAGCCAAGACATAAAAAACTTGAAAAAAAGAAACTAAACCTTTAAAGCTATGGAAAATAAACGAATGAAATGAGAAAATTGTATGAAGCAAAATGAAACTAATCCAAGCATGCTCCTAAGCTCCTGTGGTGAATAACATAAAGAAACAAAACAAAAAATGCCAAGGAAAGGTTCAAAACATGTCATAACAATCATTCTTGAATAGGAAAGCTTCAAGCTCTCCTTTTTTTTCTTTGTTATTTTTCCAACTTGTTGCCATCCTCTCTTTCATTCAAAAGATGAAACAAGAAAAATGCTACCTACATTCTTCCTTTGGAGAGCTTAAGTAGTCCTCACCAAAGATGAAGCCACTACTCTCTAATAAGCTTGCTAGCCATCCACTCTCCAATAAGGATGAAGCTATCCACTCTTCAACAAGGGTGAAGCAGTTAGCCCTCTAATAACTATGAAGTCGTCTTCTCAAATAATAAGAAAGCTTAATTTGTTTTTATGTCCAAACCTAGGTCTTCGTGCATTCCAAAGTAAGGGAAAATACCCCCTTATTTTCTCTAATGTGATGCCATATTGAAGGAGCTTAAGCTTCTCCTCTAACGCTCCAGTTGATGTCGTTTTACAAGAAAAAGTCACACACTCAGGTGACTTGTTCTTCCTTTTCCTTGTTTCTAAGTTAAGGTATCATTTGGTTTTTTTTTTTGTGCTCTTTTTACTTCCAAATCTTCATTCTTTGATCCATATCTTATGCCAAGATAATAAATCTGTCATTAAGTATAATATAACATTAATTGAGTACTTTTGTATCAAAAATAAGAATGAATTCAAATGAAATAACATCTAAAAACTTAACCAAATGCATTCCTATCAAATTCCCCTGTACTTAAAATATTGCTTGTCCTCAAGCAATTCAAACATAACCTGAATATTCTATCAATTCAATTTTAAAGAACCAAGTGCATGTAATCTTTCAAACTTTAGTAAACTCAAATGTTAAGCTACTACACATATCATAATTAGTTTTCATCAGTACATATAAATAAAGTCAAATGAAGACACCACTAATCAAAGGTAAACATAAAATCAAGATAGATTTTCTGTATGACATCCACTCATTTCACTCAATTGTGTTTAGGGTTTGGTGTTTCACTCCAAGATCCCTCTAAGATACTACACTACCATAGGCTCACATGTTCACCAATTCTCTTCTACCTAGATTACATGCTACTATGGTCAATAGGACTTTGATTTAGGGTTGTAATGGGGTTTAAGTTCAAGTGGGTTATAAAGGTTGAGGGATGTCCCACAGGTATTCATAAAAAACCAACTATATAGGGACATCTAAACATGAATTTTTAGATATACGTATGAATACAATGGACTACTCCTTACTTACTACTGCTACTTTATTTGATTCTTTTTTTCTTTTTTTTAATTTGCATGACACTCAAAAATAAAGAAGAAAAAAGTTAGAAAATATGTACAAAACATGAGTAAAACAATCCCAAATTATCTCATAATAACATGTAAGTTAAAAAGTTTCAAACTATAGACCAAACGCACACTTGGTACTTTATTATACTTGTGATTAGAAAAGGCTAAAGAGGTTTTAGGTTTTAAGGTATTGAATTTCCAAAAAAAAAAAAGGGTAAAGACCCAAAGGGGTTACAAGGGATAATGCATAAGGTGGGTCATTTAATTCAAGTGGTTAAGACAAGGAAGGCCTTAATCCTTTCCATATAACATGCATCTCGTAGTTTTAAACCAGTTCAATGTAAGTTCTGAAGATAATCTTCCTAGGGGAACATCACACACAACAAAAAATGAAATGATTGGAATGTAGTCATGTAAGCTTAATGCCTTACAAATGTTTATATATGAAAATCCATCATGATTCACAACATTACCTGATCACTTAAGTATCAAAATTTTGACTAAGTTTATGCAACCAACTACTTCAATCAATCAATATGATTCACTTTCTACTCAACTTACATAATCCAAATTCAAGCATAAAACTCAATCTCATTCTAACTACTATGATAGAATTTTATGGTTTAGCATTCATGACAATATTTCAAGTGCAACAATGCAAAAATTGGTAAAAACATTTCATGCAAATTAAATTTACAAATTAGCCCCACTCCCACACGTATAATGGACATTGTCCTCAATTTCAAAAAAAAAAGAAAATGATAAAGAGATGGGGAAAGAAATACTCCCCTTGATGGAAGAAACCATATGGAGCTTGACAAAAAAATATTTGAGCTTTCTTCTAGCTTTTTATACCCAAAAAAAACCAAAGAAAACAAATAAAACACTTAAAGAGAAGAAACCACAACCTATTTATAAAAAGAAGAAAAGAACAAAAACTAAAGGATATGGTTATGTACCTCACAGTAAGCGCTTGTTTAAAATCACAAGCTTGACCCCTATTACCCTTATCCATCGATGTAATGTGGAGCTTTAAGCTCCACCACCTCCAAGTTCTATACTTGAAATCCCTCGAAGTAAGGCTTGATCCGATGTCCATTCACCTTAAACTCCTTCCTCATCTTAGTACTCATGATCTCAACTAGTCCATGGGGATATACTTGAGTAACCTCAGATGTACCTGTCCACTAAGAACATAACTTACTTGGGAAGAGCTTGTTATGCACGTGAAAAGCCTGTTGTGCCACTACAAAGGTCTTCCTTGAAATGTTATGTTCATGAAAAGTCTTTGTCTTATCTTTGTACATATAAGCATTCTCAAATTCCTTATGGCATAGCTCCTCGAGCTCTTATAGTTATAGTTTACTATGGTAGCCAACTACCTCTAACTCAATGTTGCACTGCTTGACTGCCTAATAATCCTTGTGTTCGAGTTCTATCAAAAGATGGCATGACTTCCAGAAGATGATGTAGTATGGCTACATTCCAATTGGTTTCTTGCATGCTATTCTGTAGGCACATAAGGTGTTGTTGAGTTACACACTACAATCCTTCTTTCTATAAGTCACCATCTTTTCTAAAATGTATTTGATCTTGGAGTTGGATGCCTCAGCTTGGCCACTCGTCTAAAGGTGATAAGCAGTTGAGACTTGATGTATTACTTGATATTTCTTCATGAGAACCTTGACCATCTGATTGCAAAAGTGAGTCCCCTTGTCACTGATGATGGCTAGTGGAACACCAAACCTAGAGAAAATGTTAGATTTTAAAAAATCTGTAACCATTCAAGAGTCATTAGTTCAGGTGGCTTTTGCTTCCACCTATTTCAATACATAATCAACCTCAAGTAAGATATATTGAAATTTAAATGAAGAAGATAAGGGATCCATGAAATCCATGCCATAAACATAAAAAATCTTAAAAATCAAGATGAGGGGTTTGAGGTATTTCCCTACAGGAACCCAACATACTTGTTCATTGATAGTTATCACAAGCCCTATAAAAATCAAATGCATATAAAAATAGAGATGACAAGTAAAAACCGCACTCCAGAACGTTGCGAGCTGTTTGCTTTAATTGAAAGTGACCTCCATATGTATAAGATTGAAAAAATATCAAAATGGAAAGAAATTTACTGTCAGGTATGCACTTTCTGATGGCCTGATCCATACAAAACAACTACAAATAAGGATCATCCTGAACATAATACTTTTCTTGGTTCTTCACCTTCTCCTTTTGTGCCTTGGTAAAATCTTTAGGAAATTGATGAGAAACCAAGAAATTCATTATATCAGCATATCAGGGGGCTGTTACTACATACAACTATTGATAAGAAAAAACATCTGTGATAGCTCCTATGCCAGCATCATGCTCCATTAAGCAACTCAAATGATCTGTTGCACCATTCTTTGAACCTTCTTATCCTTTATGTCCACGTCAAACTCCTAAAGTAGAAGTATCCAATGGATAAGCTTTGGCTTTGAATCTTTCTTTGCTAGTAGGTACTTCAAAGCTGCACGATCAAAATAAAAAAAATAATTTTAATGCTTAAGAAATAAGTGATAATTGTGCTTTAGTATTTGTTTTTCTAAGTATTTCGCATGTGTTTTTTGCATAATAGGTTGTTATTGTCATGTTTAGGACTTTTTTTGTGTGTTTTTAATTAGTATGATCTTTGCCATTATTCTTTTATATTTAGTATTAGTTTGGAGTAAGTTTTTATCATTTAAGTGTTTTTATTTATGTTTTATGTTTTATTATTGAATTATTAATTTTGGGTTAGAATTAAATCTTATTAATGTTTTTATTTATTGTGTAGGGTAACTTAAATTTGAAAATTGAAGTTGGAAGGAAGAAAAGAAAAAAAATGAAAAAAAGAAGCATGAAAGAAGGATGAAGAGTGAAAGGATCAAGAATTAATCATGGACCAAAGATGGAGAGAGGGAGCAAGATGCTGGAGCAAGCCCCTAACCCGCATGGATTGTCCTGGAGGAGAGACCCCTATCCGCCGGACCAAAACCAATCCCCCATAGAGCAACCCATTGGACTAGACCAGCCTTCTTTTTGGACTAGCACATGAACCCCCTAGAGCTGGACCCACGCCTGCCTCAGTTGTTGGACTCGCGCATGTGCCCAGCCTGCTAGAGACCCTCACTCGCTGGACCGACTTGAGTATGGTGTTAGACTTGCATTCCTGGTGCCTTACACCTAGACATGCCTACTGCTGGACTCACACCCCCTCACACGTTGGCCCCCCTTGAAGGTTGGAGCTACATAAAGCCCACGTGCAGCTGAAGCCTGCATCAACCCACCTACATGGACCACCTGCCATAGACTAACCCACCTACACTTGCACAACCCTAGCCACACATAAAAAAGAGATAACCCTAGACACATAAAACATCTTCAAACGAAAAAGAAAGGGGGCGAAAACAAAGAGAAGCGAGACAGAGATGAAAACAACTAGAAGCAGTAGGTTCGGATATAAGCACGAAGACATACCCAAGAGTCGCCACATAAAGGAAAAATTCAGATAAAAAAGACACAGATTCAAGTAAAGGAGAAAATTAAGAAGGAGATGAGTAGTTACACAACACAAGCTCCAAGTATCATGCTTCAAGCACTAAAACTTCAAAAGTTCTTTAAAACTCCATTATTTTTCCATATTTATTTATTTTTATTTATTCATCATATATCATATTTTGGAAAATATGAATATGATTGAACTTATTTTTATTATGAATGGCTAAAATATTTTAAAGATTTGTTGTTTGAATTATTTGGGAACCTTTAGTTTTTCATTTAATTTTAGGAATATTTGTGTTGTTTATTGAGCGTAAACCCTACAACAAATTGAGAGAGTGAGTTGGGTAATTCGTGTTAGATGTATAACGAGAGTTGGCATTTAATAGACCTATAGATAACTAGGTATTGATTTATTAGGAAGAAATTTTGATAAATTGATATGCTGCCTATAGGATAGCTTCATAACTAGTTGAATGTTTAGGAAATGCTTTGCATGTTGAGAGATCCCGAAGTTAATCCTAGATTATTTAACTAGTGACATTTAGTTTTACCTTGAGAGAGAGTAGCTAAAATATTAGGAAATCTTGGGCCAAATATAAATTAGATCAATTAAACCAAAGAGGAACAAATAGGGATAACAATAATTCCTATTCTTGAATCTTGATTTTCTCTTAATTGTCCTTTTTTGTGTTGGCGATTAGTTATGTTGCTCACTTTTGCTTCTAATTTTTTTTGCGTTTTACTTAATTATTTTTATTTTATTTTTTTAAATCAATTTCTTAAACAAAGTGTAAGCTAAATTGATCAGGTGTTTAGATACAATTCTCGTGGGATTGATATCCATTCTTGACTACAAGTACGGCCTGTATACTTATGATTTTGAGCGTAAAACTAGTGGTTTTGTTTTACAATCAACAAATTTTTGAAGTCATTGCTTGGGATTTTTTTTATTTTTTCATCTTGTTTAATTTGGTTAAGTTTGATTTAAAAGTTTTTGATACTTTTCCTTGTGTGCTTGCAAGTGCATGAACACAAGGAGCACGAGATGGTCCAAAGAACTTAGTAATGCAAGGATTCAAAAAACAAAAGGCAATGATTCCGTTTGACACGATGACAGCTCTTCAAGCACAACTTTCCACCCTTAGCTGGCAATTAAGTAACTTATAAGGTACATCTTCCTCTTTTATTATAACTATACATTTTCAATGTGAATTATGTAGGCAAGATAACCATGACACAAATGATTGTTTTTTTATGGAGTCATGGGGATTTTAGCACCTAAGAGGTAATAACCCTTATTCAAATGATTATAATTCAGGGTGGCAAAACCACCCATATTTTTGGTGGAATACTAACAATGTAATTGGCAAAGTGAGAGTGTAAGGACCTCTTGGATTTCAACAAGATCGCTTTAGCACTTTGGAAAATAAGATGGATAGGATGATAGATATGTTGGCCAGCCAAGAATAGACTTAAAAGCAAATAGAGGAGCATTAAAAGTTGATGAAAGAGACTCAAAAGTGGATGGAGGAGCATCAAAAGTGGATGGAGGCCAAATTTGATAAAATCACCAGGAACAATGCCTTATCTATCCATAACCTGGAAGTGCAGGTAGGATAACTTGCTAATACTTTGTTTTCTAGCAATACAGGTATCTTACCAATGAATACTGAAGCAAATCCAATGGAGTAGTTATAAGCCATCACAATTATCATAGAAAAGGAAGAAAAGGATCCAATGGAGAAGGCTGAATGCTCAAAGGAGGAGAACCAAGATAAAGTGGAAGAGAAGGAAGAAGAAGAGGAAAAGCTGCATAGCATTAACTTGGAGAGTGAGCTATGGCAAGCCAGTTAGAGATTGAAGGTGTTGAACAGGATGATGAGCCTCCATAATTATCATTGACAAAACTACAAAGACCATCTTAGGAGAAAGGCAATGTTCAGAAAGGAGAATGGACATTATAGTTTAACGATGAAGCAATTCAATTCCACTCTCCTGAAGCTCTAGAGCATTGTGCTGATTAGGAACCTACTTCAAGGGAAGTTGCTTTAAACTTCTAATGGAGTTTAGGCATGCTTCCTGTTGGGCTCAAACATCCATTTGATAATGGATAGTGTTGATATGACAAGGGTCAAGCTGATGACCTTAAATTATCATGTTTGTTTTTAATTTGTTCGTTTTTGTGTTTAGTATAGTTTTTCTTTGATTTGATTGTATTTAGTTTGTTTTTTAGTTGTTTTAAACTTAGCTTGTTTCCTTTTTGATCTCTTGTTGTTTAGGTGACTTGATGATTGGTGAAGCTTGAAGGCCTGTTGTGCATCGTTGCTTATTGGAGGACCAAAGAAAGAAGATTTCTTACACCTTGGAATAACAAATACCACCACAAGACCTTCTAACCTTTAATCTCTTTGTGTTTTGTTTTTTATGTGAGTTCTTTGAGTTTTTTTGTTCTACTTTTCACATTGAGAACGATGTGTTATTCTTACCCTGTTATTGAAAAATAATGCCATATTTATAAAGGACAATTTAGATATATATATATATATATAGTAACATCCCAAAATTCTTCCACAACATTTGCACCCCATTCAATCAACTCTAATTCACAATTAATTATTAACGTAAATTTATTTCATTCCTTTTAAGTAATACAAGTCTCTAATCACTAAATACTCTAATGAATCAATCAAATAATCCTATCAGATCCCAATACATTAGTCCAACTACAGAAAATTCGATCAATATTGATCTAAAAAAATATACGAAAAAATCTATAAGAACTCCATATGACACTGTTGGCCCACCTTTCAAAGTATGTGAGACAAAATCTCAATCATCGAGAGAGTAAAACATTATAATCTATCTCCTAAAAAATATGGTGGTAAGGAGTAAGCTGACAACTCAGTAAGGCATAACAAAAAATGTACTATCTTATGACCCAACATACACAATATATATATAAGTCTTACAACAAAACTTGCACAATATATATATAATTAAAAGAATATTGATAATTGTGCTTTAGTATGTTTTTTTGTAAGTGTTTGGCATGTGTTTCTTGCATAATAGGTTGTTATTATTGTGTTTTAAGACCTCTTTTTTGTGTTTTTATTTAATATAATCTTTGTTGTTTTTTTATTTATGTTTGACATTAGTTTAGAGTAAGTTTTAATCATTTAAGCATTTTTATTCCTGTTTTGTGTTTTATTATTTAATTATTAATGTTGGGTTAGAATTAAATCTTATTGGTGTATTTATTAATTGTATACGGTAAATTAAATTTAAAAATTGAAGTTAGAAGAGAAAAAGAAAGAAAAAGAAAAATGAAGCATGAAAGGAGGATGAAGAATGAAGCTAAGAAGCCCACATAACCAAAGGTTAGGAGGGGGAGTAGGTAGCTTGATGGACTCGCATGGATCGGCCTAGAGGAGAGACCCAAGCCGTTGGCTTGCCCCTTCACCCGTGTGGATTACTAGTGCACCTGGACTACTGAACACTGGTCCCCTGTCTGGTTGGACTACGCCAATAGACTGGGAGTAAGGCCTAGCCGCATGGACTAGATTACGGCCTGGAGAGCTCACTTGCCTAGACCAACACCTATGCCTATTGCCTGGATCAAAGTCGTTGTAGCCCTTCTATATGTGGACTAAAGCTAAACTGCCGACTGGACTACATGGCCTAACCCACATGCTGGACCTGCACCTGGGAATGGACTGAATGGACTGGAGCATGGACAGACCCAACCCCACCTGCACCAAGACCCATTCAACTGAAAACCAAAGAAAAAACAACAGCCCTAGCAGAAATAAAAAAGAGCAGACACACCTAAATCAAAGAGGGAGAAGCGAACAGAAATAAAAACAAAGAGGACGCATAAGAGAATAATATATTCGGACAGCAGCCAAGAGCAATGTATGCAGAGGCTAATAAGATTGAAATTTATTAAATTTTTATATACTTTTTAATGTTATTTTAATTTTATTTTATTATTAAATACTTAATTTGTGTTTTTTTAATGACAGATTTATTGTGATAATATAAATTTTGAGTCAAAGCATGAAGAATTTAAAACAATTGGAGAAATTAAAGATTGTATGAATTTTAAAAAAAGAAAACAAAACAAAAAAAAAATTTAATAAGTTAAGCTCGTCAAAATGACGAGCTTAACAAGAGCTTGAGGGGCATTCGAAAACAAAGGAGACTTGGGGAATTAATTTTGAATTAACGTCAATCCCTAGATATAAAAGAGGACGTGTGCAGCTTGTGTTTTGGGTGGAGGTGTGGCTTTGGACGAGTGGAATCTCCTAGCAGCTTGGAGGAGTCTTAAGGCTAGGAGAGCTGGCAGCGTAGGAGCTGCACTGCACCAGGTGGGGACGATTTCTTACAGCTATCCTGACTGACGAGTAGAGCAAGTGATGCCTACACCAGACGCTTCACACCAAATAGACCACTTGCACCAGGACAAGCACCAAGGGCTAGACCAGGACGCACACCAAATGCACCTACATGGACCAGACGACGCACCACCAGACAGGAGTAGTAGCTACTACATTTGTTCTTCCTTAAGAGTTGAATTTGAATTAACTACTGTTCTTGTTTTTGCTTTCAAATTCGGTTATAGTTTTTATTTTAATTTTTTCTTTGTTTAATTTCTTATCTGAATTTTTACTTGATTCTTGTCTAAATTTTTATTTTCTTTGTTCTGAATATTATTTTAATGTTAAGGTTATTGTTTTCCTTAAGTTACAAATTTATTTTTCTTATAATATTAATTTTTTCCTTAAAAAATTTAAATTAAATTTCTTTTCATGTTTTTATTTTAGTTATGCTTTATGTCTTGATTATTACTTAGGTTTTAATTTATTTATT
>JAOXYD010038967.1:0-13804 GCA_028565735.1 Pinacopodium congolense | reverse complement strand
ATTACTTTTGCGATAGGTGCACTTGCCTAAAAAGTACGTTGGTTTTAAAAGTAAAAATCATTTCGAACACCCGTCAAATTTTAAGTCACCTAACCAATGCAATAAATGGTTTAGAAACTTAGATACACGTCGTAGCTTCAATTTCCAACAAACAACAGCTCAAAATACACAATATATCTCGAATTATAAGAGTTTGAAGCCTAAAACATCTAAGAAAATCTGAGATAGAAGCAATAGCTTCTCTATCTAATTTTATATCTGAATTATCCTACTCTTCTTGCATGTTGTTGTGTTTTTCCTTATATTATGCAGACTCTAAAGGCTCTCAGTTATGCTAGCTGATAAAGGGGATAAAATAGGAACATATTGTAGCCGCAATTGTTGACTGCTCCTATAATGGAGGGCTGACTCCCTTCAATGGAATCCTGCTAGACCACCATTGAAGGTCGAATGTTGTCTCTATAACGACATCTTGATCATCCTTCAATGTGACCCTGTAAGGGTACCATTAATGGACTGAATTAAGGCAAATTCTTCTCATTTTTGCTCCAATCTTCATCATCAAGCTCCATCATGTGAATTAAACATAATAAGACATAAATTTAACATTTAAGCACTGAATTAGGGGTCATAATTCAACAAATTAACCATTAAAACTCTATCAATTTAACCCCTAATAGTTTCTCTAAATATTTTTATTAAAAACACAAATTGAAAATTTAAGTGCTCAATAGTAGATTCAAGGGTATTTGGAATTGAGTTACAATTAAGATAGCTATAATTCAATTGCATCTCATACCCTGTTATTACTTTTATATCTTAGATCTTTATTTTTATCAAAAGTTATGTTTTTTAATTAAATATATGCTTTTTATGAAAATTGTGTGTTGCTAAGTTTTTTGATAGTTAGGGTAAGGTAAGTAAATGGAGTAAGTATGCGTTAATTGTATTAATTGTATGAAAATATTTGTTATTTAAGAGTTTCATTATCAGTTGTAAACTACCCATCTAGAATAGATTCTAAGGTAATTGAGGATTTGAAAAATCTACCTTAGCTGATAGAAAAACAATAAAAAATCAATTTAATTAATGAATGACCAAATTTTGATTAATTGCAAAGGTCTTAAGTTTAGAAGAGGATTTTAGGTTTGAACTTCTAGTTCTTCATGCTTATTACTCTCAGTTTATTGAATAACCAAACAATGAAATAAAATTAATAAAGAAAAAGTACTAACTTAATTATAGCTTTGTCATGCTTTTAAAAAATCCAATTTCTAATCATACAGATTTTACTTAGACTTAGTTAATAAATTGAAACTTGAGTCCATAGCTAGACTTGAATATTGTCAAATTTTGATTTTTACTTAAGAACCTATTATATTAGTTAATTAATTTAGTTATTTTTGTAGTTTAATTTAGTTTATTACTTTAACTTGAGATTTCTGGATAACCATTCACTAAGTTGACCTACTAGTTATAGTATATCTCTAAGGTAACGATCTTTGGACTTATAATCTACTGTATTACTTGTTCACAGAGTATACTTATCTTAGGCTAGTCTTAGATTGGAATTGTGATCAGAATTAGAGTAAAGATCTATTCCTTATTATACATAGGCATGAGATAAAACTCATAAGTTACCCCTCCCTAAACTTGTAGAGTTCATTTAAATCGTTCATACGGATACTGCTAAAAACTAACTACTTATATGTCTAAAGTGGTTTCCATGTAATTTATGAATTTTAGGGAAACTATAAGAAAAGAAGTATGATTTGTGATTCATATTATGTTATATTTATAATTAAATATGTTACAAAATTAAAGTGATTATAGTTTTCAAAAATATTATAAAATTTTATTTTTCTCTTACAATATATATATGATGTTATCTCTTCTCAATTTTTTTATAAAGATATGAATAAGAGAATTTTGATTGCGAGGAATTTGGAAGCAGGATAATTATTACAGGGGGGTCGATGGGTATCGATGATGATCAACCTAGGGTAAGAGGGGATGATGATGATGCTAATTGAAACCTTTTATAGCCAATGGTTTCCCTCTACTTTGTCCGAAATTTGGAGTATCCTTTTTTTGCACTCGGGGGTCCAAAATCACAACCTTTGTGTTATGAGAATGTCAAAGCTATCTATGGCCTAGTCATACAGGCTTCACATGAACGTGAATATCCATCCCTCATTTTAGCTAGGCACTATAGCAAAAACATCTTTAGGCAAATAACAGCTTCTAACAGTTTGAAGAAATGTTGCTAAAAACTAGTATAAGGCAACAATTTTAAGTGTTGCCTCTAATTATATTAAAAAGTAAAGATAATAATATTTTTTTCTATATATTGATAAAAGAAACAAAATTTAAAATTATTGCATTAAAATCCTAAATTTGCAATAAGATATCTTCCAATTATGTCTAATAATTGTTGTTTACAAGTTGGTCATACGAATTTTCATAAGAATTTCTAACTTATGTCCATCTTTTAGAAATTTAAAAAATTTTCAAATGAATATGAATACTTGTTGGATGATAAGATCATACTTTTGTTTAAAATAAGTTCATGATGTGATTATTTCTCGAGCATGATTCCAAGTTTCAACTTCTTGAAAGGTAAATTTACTTTTTAGGGCTTAGGATAATGATATAAGTAGGTTCTTTGGTGTCGTTTCTACAATCCTTTGGACAATGAAGAAGGCTTGTCGATTTTGTCAATATACATATTTTTCATGATGAAGAAAGAATAGTCACATGACAAATTGTAGAAGTGTCACTTATTATTGGAGAAAAACCCTCTTCCCATAACGATGGGGGAATGTGAAACTTAATGGAAAATACATTTCTCCTCTTGAATGTTTTCTTTGGCAATTAAATGCCAAATTTGTGTCATTATTATTAGTTTGGGCATGTGAAGCAAGGAATCTGCCTGGACAATAAAATTCATAATAGTCCATTCCACTTGAGCAGAGGAGGGTGGACAACAATTAGTATGTAATTAAAAATGTAATCCTTCTAGATGTTAGTATACCTAATCAATACTTAGTATACTATATATTTTTCAATGGTAGGCGATTGTAACTTTTGATGAATTGAAACCCTAATAAATATGCTAGGAAAGACAATTTTTACTAAACTAAAAAAATAATGGTATAAGTGAGGATTGAATTTTTAACACAAACATGACTCAATTCTCACACATTCTTTTCTAACCACTCCTCACTATACATACCCCCTTTTTAACTTTTCATAGACTTATAACACCAAAATCACTACTCAATTTTATCACTCACATCACTCTTATTTTTGCTTTGTAGACACTTATTTTTTCTGTCCACCTACTCACACTTTGCTGCCCATTTATTCTCTTTTTTAAAGTACTCACACACTTAAGTTACTCACTCTTTTGAACACTTTTTGTTTTATTTTTCTGTACTCACCTTTTTTCTGCACACTCACACAACTACAGGACTCTTCCTATTTATAGGTAGTAAAGTAAGTGGCTAAGTAAATGTCAGCCACTCATTAGGCCATTGAATAAAAAATATTGAACTTTATTTAGTTATGTAGAAGATTTAAGAGCAGATAAGGACTCTAGAAGAGTCGGTGCTACTCTTCATTTCTCCCCCTTAGCATCGACTCTCTACTCTTTCTCTTTCAAACGTTTAACCATACCAAGCTTCTCACATAATTTTAGAAACATTGAAGAAGGGATTCCTTTCATGAAAAAGTATGCTATCTATTCTTCAGTACGAGTAAGAACCATCTCTATGCTGCCTTGTAATAGCATACTTAATTGGTTGATGTAGATCCTTCAATAGTTGAACTAACCACGTACTTTCTTGAGAAGCCATTGCTACAGCTCAATACTTTGCTTTAGTAGTTAATAATGATACTGTTGGCCATCTCTTAGTACACCACACGATAATCATCCTAATCTAAATTTAAACACATAACCTATAGTTGATCGACATGTGTTAGGATAGCCAGTATAGTCAGCGTCGCAATAGCTAGCTAGTTTATAGTCTTCATCCCTTTTATAGATGAGACCATACTTGACTGTTTCTTTCATATATCGTAAGAGTCGTTGAATAACATCAAGATGAATTTCTTTGGTTTTGCATGAAACGACTTACTAATCCAACTGAAAATGCAATATCTAGCCTTGTAAGTGTCAAGTAGATCAAGTTTCCAACCACTGTTGATATATAGTTGCATCTTTTAAGTCTTCTCCCTTGTTAGCAGTAATCTTAGTGATAGGCTCTATAGGAGTGGAGATTGGTTTATATTGAGCCATACCAAAACTTTTTAATAAGTCTTTCGCATATTTCTCATGGCATAAAAATATTCCTTCCTTCATATGATCAACTTCTGATATGAGAAAATGATTTAGTTCTCGAATCCCTTTCATCTAGAATCAAACTGATATATTTTCTCATATTTAACAAATTTCTTCTTCTTTATCTCCAATGATTATTAAATCATCTGCATAAACTAGTGCAACTACTAGTTTACTTTTACGTGCTTTGACAATTATGATTGAATTTGCCTTAGTAAGTGAATAACCACTTTTAATTAAGAATTCATCGATCTTACTGTACCATGCTCTTGGTGCTTGTTTAAGTCTATAGAGAGCTTTACGAAGCTTGTAAACATATTGTGGATGAGTCTTACTTTCACATCCTTTTGATTGGTCCTTGTATATGTCTCGATCAACCTCTTTATGTAAAAAGCCGTTCTTTGCGTCCATTTGCCAGAGCTTCTAAGACTTGCTCTCTATTAGTGCTAGCAAGACTCTTGCAGTGGTTGTCTTTGCTACAGGACTAAAAGTCTCGTCATAATCTAGCCCATACTATTGAGAGAATCCTTGAGCCACTAGTCGTGCCTTGTACCTCTCTATTGAGCCATCTGGATGAACCGTCATCTTGTAAACCCATTTACAAGATATGGGTTTGACATCCTAAGGTAGTGGTACTAAATCCCAAGTCTGATTTTCTTTTATTGCTTGGGACTCCTCCTTTATTGCTTTTCTCCAAACATCCTTCTTAATCGCTTCTTCAAAAGATGTTGCCTCGTTTTGTTTGATGAGAGCGACATTAGCATATCTTAAATTAGGATTTCAAATTCTATTTGGTCTTCTTAATTTTCTGATGTTGTTTCCCATCATTGTTATCAATTTCGTGTTGACTAGGCTGATCCTTCTTTGTAACTATTTGATGCACTCTTGTTTTCCATGGGCTTGCATTTGAATTGGGTGGAGTCGATTCTTCCATTACTTCAGGTCTTGAACTTTCTTTGATATTGATCTTTTCTTGTAAACTTCAATTCATTTCTTTTGAATCAAGAAGTGTTACTTCTGATAGCATCCACTAAGAAGAGGCTTCATCGAACACCACCTTCCTTAACATATAATATCAATTAGTTATTGGATCACAACATCTCCATCCTTTTCTTTTATTATTGGAGACTATAAAGTTGCATTGAATTGCTTTCTTATCAAGCTTACTTTGTAAGTTATCTAGTACAAAAACATAGCAAACACATCCAAACAGTCTGAAATAGCTAACTATAGGCTTTATCTTCCACAACATTTAAAAGGAAGATATAAATTGGAGTCTTGCTTGTGGCAGTTGACTGATAACATACACTGATGTCCTCATACACACTACCTAAAATCTTCCTAGTACATTCCAAACATGTAATCGACATATCTCCGCTATATGTTGATTCTTTCTTCCTGGCACATTCCTAACATGTAACATGCTTCAACATATCTCCGCTATATGTTGATTCTTTCTTTCAGCCACCCCATGTTGTTGTAGGGTCCTTAGACATGTCTATTGTCTTTGTATTCTAAATTCTTTTGAGTATTTGTAGAAAATTTCTGATGTATACTCTCCTCTATTATCCATACGCAAGCACTATAACTTCTCACCAATCTTTCCTTCTATTTAATTTTAAACTCATTAAACTTATTAAAGACTTTAGATTTATCCTTTATAAAATAAACCCAAACGTACCTAAAGTAGTCATCAATGAAGGTAACCATATATCACATTCTTCTAATTTACGGTTGCTTCACATGACCAAATACGTCTGAATGTATAAACTCTAATGTCTCCTTATCTTTATAGCTTGACTCCTCATATAGTAACTAATATGCCTTACGATATTGATAGCTAAAACATATGATGTTACCTCAAATGTCGAGTTGGGAAAGACCTTTAAGCATGGATTTATTCATCATTATCCTTAAATTATGGTAGCTAACATGTCCAAAAGGAGCATGACATAAGTTTGCAGTCTCATTTTTTCAAGTCTTATCTATGTATATTGATTTTACTGATAACAAGGAGATAGAGTCTAACAGTAGCCCTAAAAACTTGGTGCATCTAGAATCAAAACTTTTTGACACACTTTAATGTCATCTGGACTAAACACCACATAATTTCTTTTTTATGTCAATTTATATAATGAAAGTAGATTTTTATTACTCCCAGCACGTGATACACATCTTGTAACTTTATTAGATTAGTGAGAGATCGTGGCTTTATTAGGGCTTCTCCATCATGAGGGATTGGCAGTCTTGAATTATTGGCTGTTACAATCTCTTGATGACTATATATTGTAACAAGTTGTCAATCTTTTTCTCGTTACCTATCATATGATTAGAACAACTTGAGTTAGCAATCCAATCTTATTTGTAATCTATTTTTTTTGGATTATTGTGATATTAATGCCTTTTCTTCAACATCTTTGTCCATTGGGCTAGAACATCTCTCCTCTTAACATCTGGAGGACTGATATGTTTTTCCGTCAGAGTTAATGTTTTCTTGTACAACTTTTGTAAACAAAGTTTTAGCATCTTATTCTTACTCGCTAGTCTCTTCAACTTAATTACTACTTATCGTGGCAGCATTGACTTGAGTTAACTTCTTGTTGTAGCGACATTCTCGAGCAAAGTGAACCTTCTTTCCACACTTAATGCATCCATCATTTTTCTTATTGTAACTTCTTAGCTGATTTTGTGAAACTCCCCCTAATTTAGGACTTCTTTGAACTCCCCCTAATTTAGGAATCCTTTCAATTTCTTTATAATATCTATTTTCACCATTTATCTTATTCTTGAAGTCTCTCTAATACTTAGTTCGACTCTTTACTCTCCCGCTAAAGGAGCCTCTTCATCAATCTTTAGTGAGACCCCTGCCATTTGTTTAGCCAAAGTTTCTTGATTAGTTAACAAAATTTTGAGCTCTTCCAAAGAGGGCTGAGATGGCCATCTTTGGATAACTGTAATGACCTCATGATATTCAGGTCTCAACCTATGAATAATTATTCTACTTTTATGAGAATCACTGATTTCAGACTCAGAGTCTAATTAAGAAATCTCATTACAAAGAGACTTCACTTTGGAGAAATACTGGCTAATTGACATACTATTTTGTTTAGCTGCAATCAACTCAGTCTCCAAATATTATAACCTCATTTCACTCTTTTTAGAGTAATGTGATGCTCTCTTCCACCAACAATTTCCCATAACTCTTAGCCTTCTAAGTATGACTATATTATCCTCTTCCGAGAGCTTTAATTGTGATCATTAAGCTTTTTTTTATCATGCTCCTTAACCAATAATCTTCACAATCTCAAACTACTCACAATTTGCACCCGAATCACGATCCCAGATCGTCTCGCTATAACTTAACGTGAATATCAATCCTATATTAACCAATTTCTGATATGAAATTGTTGAATTGATCCCTTAACAAATATGATAGAAAAGATAATTTTTATTAAACTAAAAAAAGAATGATATAAGTGAGGACTGAATTTTTATTAAACTTTAAATTTTACTTTGTTTTTCTATATCTACCAAATTCAATCAACTTTCTACCAATTAGAGTAGCACCCAACGTACTCTTTTTTTTTTTTTTCCTTAAAGAGTTTTCACCTATAACTATTAAATATATTAAGGTTATTCAAATATCTTAAAATCTGTTGACTTGTTTTTAACTGAAATTTGTCTATGAACTTTTGTAGTTGTATCCACAGTGGCAGGATCATCTTGTTGCGATTTATGTCCTTCTTGGGTTAAATAAATGTAGCACATCTAATGAGACAACCTATAAAGGAAGTGATGGGCTAATCTTTTTATTTAATGCGGTCGATCCTCTATCCTATATTGCCTGGCTAGTGAGGAAGCTAACTTTTAACTGACCGATGGCCTCTGTTGGAATAGTTCAAATTGTAGTATGAAAATTTTTAAAATCTAGAGATATGGTTCTATTTGGTACTCTCGAGATTTTAGTAATTTTTGGCATAAGCTATTATACTATAGTAGATACGATGATTACATAATTATAAGAGTATATTGTGTAAATATTTAGTTTTCTTAAAATAATATTTTTTCTATTTTTATGATAGGGCTATATTCATATATCATGTCTACAATAAGGAAAAACCTTTTTCCTATATTCTTCATTATTGACATGGTATCATAGCTAGTCTAATTCTTGACATACTGCTCAGCCCAATTCAAATTTCATATAGTTCATACTTAACATTGCTCACAATAAAACTAGATATTTTATTATGAAGTATCTAAAACTATCACTTGATACACCTAATTATGGAACACAGATTAATAAAAACCAAAACCTTAAGAGTTTATTAACTCAACGAGTCCATCGCTGATGCTCTTCCTGTTGTATAAGAAATATGGGAGGTTGTTTCACAAACCTTCAATAATGGATTAGACCAAAAACGTTTCTTTGTATTAAATTGAAAATTATGGTTTATCACACAATGTGTTAGACCATTGTCTACATATTAAATAGAATTTATTGCTCTTTTTTAGAAAAGTGATCAAAATACTACCTTTCTAGTAGGAACATTTGAAGGCATGGTCCAGTTGCTTTAGTTATGGCTATAAATCACTCTCATATATTTTTTTTATGGACTTGATTTTGAATTTGATCAAGTTTATGGAGACATTTTATGAAGCAATTTTATGGAAAGATCCCAAACTTGATTTGGAGAGTATATCTGCATATGCACAGAGAGAAAATAAACAATAACAAATGATAAGGGGCTCTTATAAACTATCTAAAACATATAATCTAATCTCAAAACACTTTGTTATGCTAACTTGAAAAGGGTTGTTATCTAGCTTAATAAGGAATTGTACAACTAAAAATCTATTAATTTTGTATGCTCTTATTGTATTGAGATTGATCATTCCAAACAATGATTTTATCAACTTACCAGTTATCCTAAGTGTTGGGAAATCTAAGGACAAACAAGAAGGAAGAATATGGGAAAAGCTATATTCGTATTTACGAAAGAAGCCCAATCACCTTTTATTAAATGTTGTTGCTCACTTAGGTCGTATTGGTAAGTAAATGGTTTCTTTACAATAAAGAAGAATAGGAATTGAATTATCGATACAAGTGCATCAGATCATATAGAAATCCCTCTGACACTCAAGATGAGGGGTAAATTGAATGTTAAAAATTTTCTTCTAAATTAAACAATCTAAGCCACCTAATTCAATTTCAACTATATATAATCACTAAACTACAATTCAACCTAAATGGAATATCAATTCTTATGTCATCATAAATCAAATTCAATCAACTATAAATCAAATACAATATACATAAATATAAAGATGAAAGGGAGAAAAGAATACACATAGATTTATGGGTGTTTGGTCAAGCTACTTAACCCTACTCCTCTCTTAACACACTTGATGTTGGAGTTTTCATCATACTAATCTTCTTTAGGGTGAAAAGTAACCTTTACAACTTCTTCTTTTCTATAAAGGAGGTGAAGAACAACCTTTACAATAATCTTCTTTGCATAGAGGAGGTGAAGAGTAACCTTATAATCTTACTTCAACAATGATAAAGAGTAACCCACACAATATTCTTTTTCAATGGGTGAAGAGGAACACTTACAATCTTCCTTTAAATTGGTGAAGACTAACTCTTAAATAATAAAAATGCAAAAATCCAATTCTCAAAATAGCCCTTAAATTCAAGCTCTTTAAATGTCAATTTAAGCATACACAAATAATAATTGTTTGATCAAAAATTAATATAAGAAGGGGATCAAAATGTCATCAATTCATAACTTATATTTAATGCATTCCCAAATGTTCATCCAATGACTTTAATCATATAAATCAATTCCAATTCACATTCAATAACAAAAGCAATTTAAATTCTCTTTATTCAAGGTGAAAAGTAACTTATTAATAATCTTTTTAATACTAAAGAGAATCCATTTCAACAATAACATCTAAAAAAAATTCAATCCCTAATAAACACACTAATCATATCTTTAATGGTGTTTCAATGAAAACATAAAAATAATAATGTATATAAAATTTTGAACAATGAACATTAAGTATAACACACCTCCTAAACATTAATAAACTAGAAATTAATTGATTGAAGCAATAAAAATGAAAATTAAATCATCATTAAAGAACAAGATTTAATAAAGGAATCACAAAAGCTATAGTATTGTTTTAATTCTAGCTTAATGAACAAATGATTCCCACCTTCCAAGGACATAAAATCAGTACACTAAACCTTATAGGAGCTAAGTAAATCAATAAATAAAAAATTAAAACAATGAGATAAAAACTAGAGCTTAAAGATTGAGATTAAACAATATGAACTCAAGAAACCTATAAAAATTGATGTTATGACTTTGGAAGCTCAAATCTGATTAAATTTTGCATAAAGATTGATAGAAATGTTATACGACTCATATATAGAGAGATTAGAGGCTTATGAGTTGTTTGCTATAAAAACTATACATTTGAGATATCAAAAATCATTGAAGTCCGAACTTGAAACTAATCGTTGGACTCTATAGATTCCTGAAATCAATTGACTAGTCTTAAAACGATCGATCAATGATAGGTCAATTGCTCCTTAATAGGTTGATTGATGTGTTTAAAATGGAGGCTTAGTTGACCCGCACACTAGTCAATTAATTGAGGGCCATTACAAACTCCATATTGTAGAACACGTCTAAAACCAATAAAAACCAATAAATTTCAAATTCAATTCAATTTCATTCAAATAAGTTCCAAAGTATTTCTTAAGTTAAATTGGTTGCCAAGACATATAAAATAAGATAAAAATATAAAATACTTGGTTTATGACAAATTTAACACATTTTAAATAGTTTTGGTGCTAAACCAAATCCAAACCAATTCAAAACTTTTCATTGTTATTTCTTTTGCTTCAGAATCATTATACAAAAGTTTCAAAATACATTCTAAACCTATTTCAATAGCTACGTTGATTAAGTTAAATTAAACGAAAGAATTTATATCTTTAGTGAAATTAAAGAATTTTTATTATTTTATTAGTTTTAAAAAATTCTATTAATATCTCAAACATTTTGAAAAACCAAAATGCACACCCCAATTTGACTCAAACACATTCAAACACACATAAATAATATTTCAACATAATTTTTCATCAAGAGGCTTTCTTAAAAATAAGTAACACATTTTCCTTTTAATTATGCAATTTCATAATAATGTAACATTTTAAAACACTTCTTAACGTGTCAATGTAATAATCAAATTCAACTAACTACTAAAACCTATCTAAATGTTCAAGTAAATATAACATGCAAAAGTGAGCCCTTTTCAATAATTAATTAAGATAAAAAAACTTACAATAAAGGCATATACCTAAAGACCTATTTTATCTTGATCTTAACTCTAACACTTCAATTCTTACTTGAATCTTCATTTTCTGCATGAGTGCTCTTCTACCATAGGCTCTAACACATGTCCTTACATATTTTGCATCAACTTATCTTTCTAATGCATTAAAACGAGACCATTAGTAATGAAAATGTTTCATTGTCATTTGCAAAACAAACTATGAGTTTTATGCTCAAAACCACAAGTATACAGGTCATACTTATAATAAAGAACGGATATTGATCCCACGATAATTGAATCTAGACACCCTATCAATTTGGCTTACATTTTGTTCAAGAAATTGATTTAAGTAAATAAATAAATAAAATAAACAACCAATCGCCAACATAGCAAACGAAAATTAGGAGAAAATTAAGATTTAAGAATAGGACTTATTGTTACCCTTATTTGTTCCCCTTTGGTTTAATTGATCTAATTTATATTTGGCCCAAGATTTCCTAATATTTTAGGTAGCCTCTCTCAAGGTGCAACGAGATGTCATTAGCTAAATAAGTTTGGGAATAACTTTTAGATCTCTCGACATGCAAAGTCTCTCCTAAACATTCAACTAGATATGAAGCTATCCTATAAGCAGTCTATCAATTTCAATTTATTCAAATCTCTTTCTAATAAATCAATACCTTATTGTCTATAGCCTATTAAATGCCAACTCTCATTATACATCTCACACAAGTTACCCAACTCACTCTCCCGATTTGTTGTAGGGTTTAAGCTCAATAAACAACACAAATATTTCTAAAATTAAATTAACAACCAAAGGTTCCAAAATAATTCAAACAAGAAATTGTAAAAATATTTTAGCCACTAATAATTATAAAAATAAGTTCAATCATATCCATATTTTTCCAAATATAAAATAAAATAACATAAATAAAAATAAAAATAAAAACAAAAGGAAAAATAAATATGGAAAAAAATAGATATAGAAAGAACTCTTGAAGTTTTGGTGTACGCCTAAGCTTGGAGGGGCTCTCCTTGCAGTGTCTAAATCTGCTCTTAGTGTGGCTATTGGTGGGTGCTGCTTGTGTCTTCCCTCTGTGCTTCTCCTTGCTTGGCGGTTGTTGTTTTTGTTCTCTTCTATTTTTGCTTATGTCTGCCTCCCTCTGGTTTTGTGTTTGCACCCCCTTAATTTGCTGAGATTTGCTATTTTTTTTTTCATTTTTTATTGTTGTATCTTGGGTTATTTGGAGGACTGGGCAGGTCTGGTATATGGATGGGTGTAGGTCTTGTGGACTGGGGCGTTGGTGTGCAGACTAGGTGCAGGATGCAGGTCTATGGGTGTAGCAGATGGGTGAGGCCAGCTATTGGACTGGGCAAGTCCATGCAGGCTGAAGGCAGCAGCAGATGCGTGGGCCTAGGTAAGTGAGGATGCAGCAGGTCCAACGTCTAAGGGGCTTTAGTAGAGGCAGGTGTCTTGGGTTTAGGGTAGGCAGATGAGGTCGCACAATCCAGTAGGCAGGTTAGGCCAGTCCATGCGTGGAAGGGCAAGTCTAAGTGCAGCCCAGCGTCTAGGCCCCCAACTTGCAGGCTCAGGTGCAACTAGCTTTCGCTATATGGTTTATAGGCCAGGCCAGGCCATGCTCTTCTCCAGTAGGCTCCAAGTTTAGGCTTGGTTGGTTGATCTTGGCTTAGTCTTTTGCTTTATTCTTCTTTCATACTTCTTTTTGTTTTTTTTTCTTTCAACATTAAATTTCAATTTTAATAAACCCTACATAATAAATAAATAAACCAATAAGATTTAATTCTAACCTAAGATTAATAATTAAATAATAAACATAAAACAAAGTAAAAACACTTAAATAAAACAAAAGTAAAAACACTTAAATAATTAAAACTTACTCCAAATTTATATCAAATATAAACAAAACACTAACAAAGATTATACTAAATGAAAACACACAAAATAAATCTTAAAGCACAATAATATCACCCTATTATGCAAGAAACACATGCTAAACACTTAGAAAAACATATACTAAAGCACAATTATCAACTTCCTCACACTTAAACCTTTGCTTATCCTCAAGCAAAATCAAACATAACCATTCA
>JAOXYD010038956.1:0-13805 GCA_028565735.1 Pinacopodium congolense | reverse complement strand
CTATCCACTGGTTTCTTCAAAGATTTTCTCATGTTAAACTCAACCTGCTCATCACCAATTCTCAAAACTAACTTCCCATCATGCACATCAACTAATGCCCTACCATTTTGATGGTATATACTTGATTTGAGAATGCTAACCTTGGCATACATATTTTAAATAGAAAGTTTTTTTGCATGTGCATAAGGGGAGTCATTGCATAAACAAAATTTAAATTGTTTTATGGTTTTGAAAAATTGATATATTTCATGATTTAGATAATATGATTTTTGAAATTGGTTCCATTCTTCCAATTAATATCATTTTTTAAATTGGTACATGTTTTGTAAAAATATTTTTCATACTTACATATTCTTATATGATTAAATATTTTCTAACATATAAATGTAACTATATCATTTGGTTTTTTTTTCAATTGTTTTTACATCGTTCTAGGAGAAATTTAGGTGATATTGGATGTTCTATGTATGGGATATTTGTACTTGTGATTTACATTTTTAATGCATAATATATTTAATAAATGTTTTTTATGTACTCTATGTTTTTTAAATGCCCTTTAAGTTATATTGCTCCAAAATGAATTAATGTCTACATTTATAGGGAACCAAAATTTCTACAATGCATGAACTAAGTAAAAGAGAGATTTACATGAACCTAGGTAAAGAAATAGATAGTTTGGAAATATTTTCACATGGTTAGGAGAGTTTTGAAAATAATTGATGAAATTTTTTTCAATCATGATTGGATCTAATTTTTAAAATTTGGCATTGATAGGACCTTAATTATACATCTTTTAAACATATTTTGAGGACGCATTAATGCATTCAATTGATAATTTGGAATAAAAAGAGCTTTTGCTTAATTTATTAAGTTGAATAAATTTGCATAACTCGAGAGAGTGTGTGATTTAACTTAGAAAACCTACTGTCTAAGAAAATTTATAAAACATATTGAATCAAAGTTGGACAATAAATACAAATGCATCCTAGAGGGATTAAGCACCTAGATCTTAACTTCATTATTATTTACTAATTCATATGAGCTGCCTTTGGAATTTTATTTTAGTTATTTTATTTTAATTAATCAAATAATCAATCTTCTTTGAGAATAATAGATAATAGAGATATGAATTCATTAATAGTTGCACCTCTCTTAGATTGACAACTTGGACTTATAATAGTTTTACTATATAGCGAAAGGTGTACTTACCTTATTGCATCTTTGGTATTGTTTATCTATGTTTCTTTGGTTTACTTCTATTTAAAACTTTGGTAAATAGAACTATTTCTAGGGATTGGGTCAATTATTAGCATTTTTTGTTCTTTGTTAAACTAGCCATCTTTAATTTGTTTTTATTTTTGTTGTTTTGAGTTTTTGTAATGTTCAATTTTCTACACTTTTGTTTCTATTTAAGAACTCTTCTCTTCTTTATCCTTAGTTGATTCTTTCACTCTTATAGTGAGGTAAATTTTTATATAACCAACAGTCATCTTGTAGACTTATTTGAGCCAGATCTTGAAATGAAGAGAACCTTTAGGAGAGGTTTGAAAGAGAAGAAGTTTAAGAGCAACACGAAGTTTGAGATCCCTAATTCATAAATAGAAAACATGGATTGAGAGTTAAAACTATGAGCACAGTTGACCGTAAGGGATTTGTTAAGACCCTCACTACAAAGCACAGAGTCTAATATACATAGTCCAAGTTTAGAGACAGCTAACTTTGAGATAAAACTATAAATGATCTAGATGCTACAAAATTATGTTTAGTTCAGTGGGCTACTAGATGAGGATCCTAATTCTCATATCGCCAATTTCTTAGAAATAAGATATCCATCTAAACTTAATGGCACTTCTAAAGAAGTTACAATAAGACTTTTTCCATTCATATTGAAGAGTAGAGACAAGTCTTAAATCAAGTCTAACCCGCTTGGTTATATCATCTTTTGGAATCAATTGGTGAAAATTTTTCTTACCATGTATCTCTCTCCTTTTTTTGGCTAAATTATGTAACGAGATTACTTCTTTTTAATAATGGGAGTAGGAAAAACTTTATAAAGCTTGAGAAAGATGAAATAACATACTCAGGAAGTTCCCACACTATGGCTTCGATCATGGCATATTAATGTAGATTTTTCATGAAGGTCAAAAATCTGCAACCAAATAGCTACTTGATGCATCCTTTAGAGGTACAACGAGTTTCAAAATGCATACGTAGTTATAGGAACTCATAAATAACATTTCCATGAACATATAAGAGTGGGAAAATGCAAAATAGAGATCCAATTCTAAGGGCTGCAAAATGTGGATGCCATTAACTATTTGGAAGTTACACTAGATTTTTTAATTAGAACACTTGAAAGAATGGCAGTGGATTTAGTAACTACTGAAGTGATGCTTTGTAATTTGTGTGGAGGAAGATATTTAACTTAGGAGTGTTTATAATATATTATTAGAGACAAGTAGAACAAGTAGACTTTGTGAGTAGAAAATTCAACGATAATACTTTATATAAATTCCCCTATAATCCAGAGTCGAGACATCCTTTGAGTGTACCTAGCATAGACGAGTTAATAGCAAATTTATTACCATAATTGAGGATCATTTCCAAAAGGTTAAAGCATCTATACACAAACTATAGCTTCAGATAGGAGATTTAGTTATACAGGTTTCTAAAGAGAAAAAAAGTACACTCCCAATCAACTACATGCCTAAAATAAAAGCAAAAGTGGAAGCCATCATATTGAGGAGTGGAAAGGAGTTATTTGGGATCAAAAAGGTGAAAGATAAAGAGGATTTTGCAACTATCAATGAGACAATAAAAGGTGAAGAGAAGGAGGAGAAAGGTAAAGGATAGAGTGAAGGTCTGAGAAAGAAAATAGTAAAGGAGCTCAAGCCACCAATCCCTTATCCAAGTAGACTATAAAAGGATCCTCAAGATGAGAAATTCGGTTAGTTTCTGGAGCTTCTTAAATAATTACATATTAACATACCTTTGTAAAAGCTTTGTCACATATACTAAAGTATGTCAAGTTCTTGAAGGATATCCTTTTAAATAAGAATAATATAGAGGAGTTATCTATGGTGCAATTAAATGAATATTGTTTGGCCATCTTACAAAACAAACTACCATAAAAATAAAAGGATGTAAGAAGTTTCAATATCCCTTATATTATTGATCATTTTTCATTTAATAAGGAATTAACGGATTTAGGTACTATCATAAATTTGATTCCATATCACTTGATTAATAAGTTAGGACCCGACGAACCAAAACCAACTAAGATGAGCATCCGATTAGTTAATAGATTCATAAAATGTCCTAAGGTAATAATTAAGGATGTTTTGGTAAAGGTTGACAAGTTCATCTTTCCAGCTGATTTTTTGATTTTAGAAATGGATGATAAGGTAGAGGTTCCTTTAATCCTAGGTATATCTTTTTTAGCTATAGCTAAAGCTTTGATAGATGTGCATGGTGGAAAGCTAATACTTAAGGTAAAAGATAAAGAAATTGCGTTTATAATCTTTGAAGCCATGAAACATTCTGTAAGAAAAGATGATATAGGTCTTTGTTTAGATGTGATTAATGCAGAATGTTCTAATGTTTTGAAAGAAACAATCACACAAGACATATTGGAGATGTGCATAGCCAAGGGAGAAGAAGAAGGAGAGTCTAATCCTGAGAAACATGAACAAAAAGAATATTTGGAAGCCAATAAAACAACAAAGATAGCACGAGAGTTAATGTTTGAAGATCTTGACAAACTAAAAAGACCGAACTAAAACTTTAAATTGAAGAACCTCTATAGTTAGAATTGAAGAGACTATTGGTGTGTTTAGAGTATGCTTTCTTAGCTGAAAATTTAAAATTATCAATTATTACATTTGCTGACTTGTTGCAAAAGGAAAAGGAAAAGGTATTGCGAGTTATATGAGAGCATAAGAGGGCCATTGTATGAAAAATATTGAACATAAAGGGAATCAGCCCTTCTTTTTGTACCCATAAGATTTTATTGGAGGATGATTACAAATTGGTAGTACAACCTTAATAAAGATTTAATCTCAAAATGAAGGATGTAGTGAAGCAAAAAGTAATTAAATTATTAGATAAGGAAATTATATATCCCATTTCTAATAGTTTAAGGGTGAATCCTATATAGGTAGTGCCAATGAAAGATGGGATAATAGTAGTGTCAAATGTGAAGGAGTTTATCCCTACACGCATAGTCACAAGTTAGAAAGTGTGCATTGAATATCTCAAGATAAATAATGCAACACGCAAATATCACTTCTCAGTGTTACTCATTGATTAGATGTTGGAAATGTGCTCCAATTATGTATATTGCTATTTTTTGGATGGACGTTTAGGCTGGTTTCAAATCTCCATAGCCCTAGAGGATCAATAGAAAACTACCTTCACATGTCCATGCAATGTGTTTACATATAGGATAATGCCATTTGAGTTATGTAATTCTCGTGCTACTTTTTATAGGTGCCTATTAGCTATTTTTGATGATTTAGTAGAGGAAATCATAGAGGTATTTATAGATAATTTTTCAAATTTTGGTGATTCTTCTAATTTATGTATTAACAATTTAGCCAAAGTAATTAAAAGGTGTGAAGAAACAAATTTGGTGTTTAATTATGAGAAATGTCATTTTATAGTACAAGAAGGGATAGTGTTAGGTCACTAAATTTTGGTCAAAGGCATTGAAATGGATAAGGAAAAAATTAAGTACATTGATAAATTAACTTCACCAATGTTGATAAGGGTAATTAGAAGTTTTCTTATTCATGATAAATTTGATAAGAGATTCATTAAATACTTTTCCAAGATAGTTAGGCCTCTTATCAAGTTATTAGAAAAAGATGTAATCTTTAATTTTGATGATTTGCACTTAATGTTTTAAAGGATAATTTTACTAACTCTCCAATCATGGTTTCACCTAATTGGTCGTTACCTTTTAAACTTATGTTCGATATTAGTGACTATGCTATGAGAGTAATGCTTGGACAAAGTAGTGACAAACATTTTCAACCAATCTATTATACAAGCAAGACATTGGCAAATGCATAAGAGAAATATACGACTATTGAAAAGGAGTTGCTCACCATTGCCCTTGCATTTGATAAATTTAGATCATATCTTGTGATGTTTAAAGTCATTGTATATACAAATCATTAAACTCTTAGGTACTTATTAACGAAAAGTAATGCTAAACCAAAACTAATAAGATTGGGCTTGTTACTGTGGGAATTTGATTTGGAAATTAGAGATGAGGAGGTAGAGAACTTGACTACAAATCATCTTTCTCATCTTGAGACTCATCATTTAAAGATTCTAAAGGAGGAAGATATCAACGACTCATTTCCTGATGAGTGCCTTTATGCAGTCATTACCAGGTATGTGGCAACACCTTAGTTTTCCGATTATATTAGTTATCTAATAGGCTAAGTCTTACTACAAGAGATGACTTATCATTAAAAGAATAAATTCTTTGTGAACTTGAAATGTTACTTATAGGAGGATTTATACTTGTTTCGGGCACATGTAGACCATATAATCAGAAGATGTATATCCTACTTAGAAATAAAAGAGATCTTAAAGCATTGTCATTAAGAATTAATCATAGGACACTATCATATAAAGAACATAGTCAGCAAAGTTTTGGAGTCATATTTTTATTGGCCTATATTGTTTTAAGACATAAAAGGTATATAGATACGTGTGATAATTATCAATAAGTAAGTCATCTTTCTTACTGAGATGAAATACCCCAAACTAGCATTAATGTTTAATTGATATCATGGGTCCATTTCCAATGTCCTTTGATACTGGATATATCATAGTAGCTATAAATTACATGTCTAAATGGATGGAATCCTAAGTATTGCCTACTAATGGTGCTATAATAGTTGTAAAGTTCCTTAAAAGGTTGTTTACTCGGTTTAGGGTACCTAAAACCATTATAAATGAAAAGGTACCTACTTTTGCAACCAAAAATTTGAAAAAGTGCTTAAGATACTGGATAAGACATATCAAGTATCTACCCTGTATCACTCCCAAACTAGTGGGTAAATAGAAGTTGTGAATAGGGAACTAAAAAGGATACTAGAGAAAATATTTTAGAGTTTTAGGAAGGATTGATCTATAAACTTAGATGATGCATTATAGGTCATTATACTAGCCTATAAAACATTAATTGGTACCACACTATATAGGCTAGTTTATGGAAAATCTTATCACTTACCAATTGAGTTTGAACACAAAGCATGTTGAGCTATCAAACTTAATAATTATAATTTGAAATGTGCAAGTCATAAGTGCTTACTCTAATTAAATGAACTTGATGAACAAAGTTAAGAAGCTTATAAGAAATCTAGGCTCTATAAGGAAAAAGTAAAGAAATGACATGATCAGAACATTAAAAATGTAAAGGACTTTAAAACAGGAGATCATGTCCTTCTATTCAATTCAAGAATTTGACTATTCCCAAGTAAGCTTAAGTCTCTATGTTTTGGACATTTTGGTCTAAGCAAATATTTTTCTTATGGTGTTGTAGAGACTTCAAATTTAGATAAGGGAGCCTTTAAGGCCAATAAACATTAGCTTAAATTATACTCAGGGAGAGATTTCAACACTTGAGTGGTTGATTCTTATATCCTTCATAGTCCATATGAGATTTAGACTCCAATGAGCTAATGATATTAAACAAGTGTTTTGGGGGGAGGCAATTAAACTCATTTACAATTGTAGAATTTATCTTTATGTTTTTTATGTTTATTTTGTTATTACCTTATCTTAACCTAATATTTTATGAAAAACTTGTGTTTTAATGTTTTTCTTCAAATATGAATAACAAGTTTTGATCATTAACTTCTCCAAATTCTCCATCATATAGAATGGACTCTAAGACACTAACTCCGTGCCTATAAATCAAGATTTAATATTTAGAGGTGTCTTATTCTCTTACCCTTTTATATTTTTATTCTTTAATTACCTTCATTCTTTAAATTAAGGATAATTTGGCTTAATTATAGGGGAAGATGCACATGCTTAATCATTTATTCACATACTTGAATTGTTGTAAATTCAATAGTGATGACTTAGATAGTCCATCTTTGATCATTAGGAGTTTTTGAATCATGGTATTTTAATTTAATCCATATTTTTTATTTAGTTGGACATTGATAAATTCTTAAATAATTTCTAACTTATATTTTTTTCTTTTTATTTTACGTGAATTGCATGTATTTTAAGTAGCTTTGGTATATGATATAACATTTCTAATTGCATTGCATGTGGATTGTCATATGAATTTGGAATAGGATGTAATTTAATGAAAAGAAAAATAAGTATGTATGATTGAATAAAGTGAGAAAAATTTTCACACCGCTGGCTTCACACAAAAAAAAGGTTGAAGTTTGTGAGTGGAGCTGGTATCCATTCACAATTATGATTTAGTTAAGTAGCCAGGGGTATTTAGAACAAAATACTCACCTTCATGTCAAAAAGATGGATGGAACAAGCCAAAAAGGACTGACTGAGTTGAGTAACTGAAGGAAATTCATGACAAGGTTTTTTCCCTCACATTAAAAGATGAGGTGAATCCTAAATAATTGATCCAAAGTAAAATTTAAATTATGTTTTATATGTTTTGAAACATCCTTGATCAATCTTCATGCTGATTTATATGAAATTACTTAAATGTTTAACGTTATACAGTGAGAGTTACCTCTTCAATAATAGTGTGATTGTGTGTATTAACAACTTTTTTTTCATGAAAGACTTGTGATATGTGAGCTGAATCAAAATCATCGATTTATATTTTTTTAATTTAATTATCTTTCAACTTATGATCAATGTTACTTGGAGTGGATTTTTAAATTATTAATTAAAGATAAGTAGTAGATCAGGAGTGGGATTATTTGACAGTACCCTAATTATATGTGTTTTGGGCATATTTTGAGGATGATTATCTTAGGAATAAAGCACAATTGCATGTAATTTGAATGCTTATTTGGTTAATTGTTACATATGATGTTAGTCATGTATTTTTTATGATTGTTTATATTTTGTTATTTATATTTTATTGAACTTTGGTGTGCGTTGTAAGACACTTTTGGAATTGAAAAAGATATGGAATCAATTTGATGAGTCATAGCATCAAGTTATGAATTTTCACACTAAATATCAAGGAAAAAAAATGAGTAGAGAAAAGTTTATATCAAAACGACTGAGAAGTGATGAAAGTTGAAAAAACCAACACCAAGACAATTGTTTCCCAAGTTGTGTAAACAAAACAGAGAGGGGCACTCCTTTCAGCAGCCACTAAAGGGGAAAGATCAAGTCCTAAGATATCTTATAAGGGTATTACACAAGATTGAAGGAGAAATATAGATCAAAGATTAATGAACGTAAGCCTTCCTAATTCCTTTCTTCTTATGATTATTGTTATGATTTTTGTGATTTATTGGAACAAACTCTCTCATAGTTTATGTTGTTATGAACTTTAGGATGTAGTATTTCAATGTTTTCTTGATTTAACATTGAGTTTCTAGATTTATGTTGGATTTTTTTTATTGAATCAATGACATTAGCTTTTGATTATTACACAAATGTAAACTTTAATTCTAATGATATGATTGCATATGTTTATATTTAAAAATAAAATATATGTTTTAGATCAATCTATAAACAATGCATCTCACATGGAGATCTAGAGATAGGCTTATATAAGATGTCTGGATTATTTGTGAAGTTAATCGAAACAATAGGTTTCATAAATAACATTAATGCATTCCAATGATAATTTGAGATAAAGAGAACTTTTGCTTAATTTATCATGTTACATAGAACTGCATAACTCAAGAGAGAGTATAATTTAACTTAAGGAATTTACGGTCTAAGAAAATCTGTAAAACATGTTGGATCAAGGTTAAATATTTAATATGTATGCATCCTAAAGGGATTAACTACCTAAATCCTAACTTTATTATTGTTTGTTAATGCTTGTGACTTGCCTTTGGAATTTTCTTTTAGTTATTTTGTTTATTTTCCTTAAATAAATCATCTTTGAGTAAGCTAAATAATAAAGATAGAAATTCACTAATAATTACAATCCTCATGGATCAATTACCTGGACAAACAATAACTTTACTATATAACGATAGGTTCACTTACCTTATTACGGGTTTGGTATTGTTTATTTGTGATTCTTTAGTTTATTTTTATCTAAAAATTAAGTAAATTTTACATGCATCAGGCCTGTTTTTAACTCTTTTATGATAATTAGTTTCTTTTTTATGTTAAAATTAGAGAGAGTATTTTTTTGATATTATAAAGAGTCATAGGATTGATAGCATTGGATCATTTCATAATGGTTTAAGTTATATGTTTTGCCTCACATTTTTTTTGCATATGTTTCCTTAATGTTACATGCTTTGTCATCATTAAAAAGGGAAAATTTGTTAAATTAAGGAAGATTCCAACTTGTATTTTTATGATAACAAAACATAATTATTACTAGTACTTTAGTTTTGATGTATTAAAAAGATAAGTTAATGTAAATTATGCAATATCATATATATTGGAGCCTAAGGAGGAAGTGGATTCAGAAAGAAAATGATAATGGCGAAGCAAGCATTAAAGTAATGATTAAAAATGGAAGATTAAGAGTAAAAAGAATAAGGTTGAATAGGTTTAAATTTATATTTTGACCATAAATCTTGATTTGATCTTTTTATTAGTTGAAGGGCTCTACATTTACATAATGGTTTGATTTAGAATTTTGGCATAGAATGTTTGCATGTGTATATTGCATTTTAGTCAAGAGTTTAGAGTTTACATGATCATTTTCATAAATAAGATTTGGTATAAAGTTTCATATTAGTATAAAGTTTTTTATTTTAAAGAAATCCTCTTGATGCATTAAGATGTTTAAAGGAAGTTTTTTTAGTGTGTTTAAGTTACATATTAATGAGAAAAATGACTTTAGGATATTTGGAAACTGTTTGAAATTTTTTCAAATTACATTTAAAAAAAGTGTGTAAACTTTTACAAGCTAAGATATATGTTGTTTTTTAGTTAATTGTGATGTCTTTGTATCTAAAACTACTTTGAAAAACTTTTGGAACTTGGATGCGTCAAGTTTTTGTGAAAGAATTGTTTTGGAAAGTTTAGAAAACTTAAATCATCATAGACCAAGACATATTTGTTTTTTGACCTTAATTAAAAGATCTTGATCCTCAAAATCACTTTGGTGATATTTTAAAACTTGTTTGAATAAGTTTTGAAGTAAAATAAATTATTTGTATATTTTTTAGAATTAATTTTAAAATAAAAAAATTTTAAAATGCAATTAAAGTTCTATGTATTAAGAAATTTTGAGTTTTTAAGTTTAATTAATGAGTCTTAATCACCAAAATTTTATGAGGACTTGTGAAAGTTGTTTGAATTTTTTTTTTGAACAAATAAATTAGTTTTGGGGTTGTCTGGATTAGATTAAGGTTGCCACAAAATTTGAAGTTGGTTCTACAGAACCATCGTTCGACTAATGGCTTATGATTGGTCAATCAGTTAAACTTTTAAGGAGATATGTTGACCAATCTTTATTATGTGGTCAAATTGTGCCTTAAAAATAATCACTTTATTCGACCAAATGAATGGAGTGGTTGACTAGTTGGTCAACTAATTAATTTGAAAGTCAAGTAACAAATAGTCAGATCATTTTCTAATGGCATTTTATTTGTTTCTAATGGCTAAATTGAATCTATGATTGGTTTTTGAGCATAGAGAGGCTATAAATACATGTTCTAAGTACATGAATCTATGAATGGTTTATGAGCATGGAGAGGCTATAAATACATATTCTAAGTGTTCAGGAACAATATTATACATGTTTGATGGTTGAGAAAGTTGAGTTTCTGAATGGTTTATGAGTTGAATCAATTTTTAAAAATGTCAGGTTTTACACTTCCATTCATTGAGTTCTTTAAACCCCTTTGAGCTTTGTTTTATTCAAGAAAATATCTTAGTTTGTGTATGGTTGAGTGGAGATGGAAAGTTTAATTTTTAGGGGGTGGTTATTGCATTAGGATTGATTAAAAAAGGGTTATTTTTTACCCTATTCAAAGTAAGAGATGTTTTGTGTTCTTCTTCACCGTGGAAAGAAGATTTATTGGGTTGCTCTTTACTTCCTTTATAAAGAAGATTGTATGAATTTCTCTTCACTTTAAAGAAGATTGTTTTTCAAAGTGCAATATCCAAGTAGGAACTTAGAGAGTGGACATAAGAAAATGATCATTTTGTCAAACAACTATATAAATCAATTTACATCTTCCTTATCCCTACACTCTATTAATTTATGCAAATTGTGTTTGTTATTAGTTTATTGAAGTTTAAGTTATTGAATTGCCATTGAACAATTTTGATATACGTTGAATTATGGTTTAGAGAATTCACACTTTGCAAAAATAGGTTTAAGTAGTTTAGGCTTAAAGTTTAGACAATTTGTTATATAACCAATTCACTTCCTTTTGGGTGTCATATTAAGGCCAATAATAATGTTTTAGTTTTTTAGCTAAAATAAACTACAATCTTGACTAGGAAAGAAATCCTCACAAGCAAATAAAATACATACGCATAATATATATATATGTGTGTGTGTGTGTGTGTGTGTGTGTATTAGCTTTACATGCTCAAATTACTTTTATCAAGTCTACATATTTCAAAGACATATCAAGTTTTATGTTTTCATAGCACTAAGATACTTTAGCATGCATCTCATAAGCGGATGAATATGCACAATTTATATTAAAAATGTAATAAAAATGTTATAATACACTATTTGGAGGCAAGGAGTGTAAAGAAGTGTTGGTTGTAATATAATTAAACTTGTTTTATGCTAAATATCACAAGTGTACATATCATAACTTATTTATAGTATAAGCGGATATTATCCCACAAGGATTGTATTTAGTCACCACTTAATTTAGGTTATACTTTGTTTAAGGAACAACTTCAAATACTAAAAACTGGAAAATAAACTAAAATTAAAATTTTGAACCAAGGTGTTTCTAATCATATGTTTTGATGATAAAAAACATTATTATTACTAATGTTTAAGTTTTAATGTGTAATTAAGTTAGGTAAATGATTGAAGTGCAAAAACATGTTTGTGAAGCCAAAGTAGAAGAGTTCAAGCATTAGATGATCAAGAGCTTAGATATCAAAGATCAAATGATAAAGATCAAGAATGATGATAAAGAGTGAAGATCAAGAGAATGAAGATCAAGTTTGGATGGGTTTAGGAAAAAGGGCTTAAGGTGTAAGTGTCGTAAACTTAATTCTTAATTAATGATTAAAAAGGGCTCTCACATTTGCATGAACATTTGCATGTAGGTATTTAAGAGTTGAATTTTGATTTTAATGATTAATTAAATTTGATTATAGCTTTGGAATATTAGGAATTGAATTTGAATAGCATATATGAAAAATGTTGTATGATCAAGTAAAAATGTGATGAATTATTTTACTGTATGCTTTTTTATGTGTTTAAGTTAATTGAATTATTGTTTGAAGTTGTTTATGTATATTTGAATTTTTTTGAATGTCATTGTGTTGTGAATTTAGGTTTATGAAATGTTTGAAGAGTTTTAAAATTGTTTAAGAATGAAAATTTTTCATAACCAAAGCATTTCATGTTTTTTTTAATCTTAATTTATATGTTTTGGTATCACATTTCACTTAGAGAATGACTTAGAAATTGTTGGAATTGAATTAAACTTGTTAGGAATTTGTTTGAAGTGTTTTGGATTTGATTTAAATCTCTTTTTTGTGTGTTTCTTTTGGAGTTAAACGTGGGGACTTAAACATCATCGTTTAAGTCCCTACCACCCCATGTTTAACTTCCTAGATAGTCGACGTCTAGTTTCCAAAAAAAGTAGCTTTCGATTCTCTCTCATTTTTCACTCCTCTAACATCTATTTTTTCATTCCAATGACTCAAATCACACTCTAACACCATAAATAAGAGCCTTAAATCATTTTATTCAATTTTTATGCTTTAAAAACAATATTACAAGCTCAAAATCTCTAAAACACTAAAGTTGCCCCCTATTTTTGCTACTCTTGCTTAAATTTCAATTCTATTGATTTAAAACTAGTTTTTGTATTGAAAATTTTATGTTTTCATTTTTTTAGATACTCCTAAGTATCCTTGAGTTTCATAGGCCATAAATTTGAATTTTTTTCTGTTTATTTCATTAGTTTATAGCTCACAAAGCCACACACTCTAAAACTGTCTCTGTTTTGGTTCATCTTCTATGTTCTTCGATTTTCATATTATAAAACTATTTTTGTTTATTAAAGCTTAACATACATGTTTTTTTAAAGGTATCTAGAGTGCATCAAACATTTTAATTTAATTTTTAAGTACTCAAATCGTTTGTTTGAGGTTCAAGAATACAAAACACTCAAATTTGTCCAGTTTTTGTATAATCATTTTGATCACTTTGATTTTTGGTTTTAATTAGTTTCTTAGGTGTTCAAATTTGATGTTTTCGGTTTTTGTGAGGTCTTCGGAGGTGGCTAGTATTTTTTTTATTTTTAAGCTATTATATTGTGTGTGTTTAAGCTTAATTTTGCAAGTTGCACCAAAGTTATTCAGGTTTGACATTTTATGATTTGATCTTGATTTAATTCATTTATTTTATACTATAAAATTGGGTTTTTTATTGAAATATGTTGTTAACTGATTGATTAAGGTTCAAGTAAGTTTATTTCATTTAATCTTCATCATTTGAGTGG
>JAOXYD010038935.1:0-13805 GCA_028565735.1 Pinacopodium congolense | reverse complement strand
GACAATTTTTATACTATAGTCACACCTTCAACTTATAGTATGATAGATGATGCTGTCGAAGGTAATTTGATGAGAAAGAATCCAAATGAAGCAATTTGATGAGAAAGACCTTAGATGAAGCCTATAAGTTAATTGAGGAGAAGGTAACCAATAATTCTCATTACAATTATGAGTGCTACCTTAGGAAACCATATGGAGCTCATGCAATCAATGATACAGTAGGTTTAGCTATTTAAATAAAAGCGATTATTTAGAAACTCGACAACTTAGATAGTGACATTGGAAGTAGTGTACTTAGAGGAGCTGCATTATGTTAATATTGTGGTAGTACCTCCCATATATCCTTATAATGTCAAGTAAGAAGTCTTTTTGCCTTTGAACCTAAACATGCTCCATACTTAGGCAATTTCAATAAGTAAAGAGGAGATCCTTATTCTAAAACTTATAGCCTTGGTTAGAGGAATCATCCCAATTTTTCATGAAGAAATACCTAAATCTACTAAAGTCCACCATCTAATCCTTAAAGAAACCTGCCTCCTAGTTTTAGAACAAATCCACCTACACAAGCGAAGTCTACTATAAAGGAGCTCATGTTTTGATATATCTAAGAAACTATATAAGAAATGCAAAATCAAATTAAAGAATTAGGAAATTCAGTTAGTCAATTAGTAAATCTTATGCAAGAGAGGTCACTTAGTTAGTTACCTCATTCTACTGAGTCCAATCTCAGAGAATATTCTAAGGCTATCACCTTGAGAAGTGGAAAGGAAGTGAAGAGTGTAGGTGAAAAAAAAAGGAGAAGGAAGAAGAAAAGAAAAGTGGAGAGAGAAAGGTGAATAGTAAGAAGGCGGAGATAAAAGTTACGAGTGAGGAAGCAGAGAGACCACCTAACTTATTTGGTAATCCAGATGTTCAACCTTACAAGCCTAGGATCTCATACCCTCAGAGGTTAAAGAATTCCAAGTTAAATAAGTAATTTGAGAAATTTGTAGAGATGTTTAAGAGATTACACATTAATATCTCATTCACTAATGCAATTGCACAAATTCCTACTTATGCAAAGGTTTTAAAATGAGATTCTTTCAAAAGAGAGGAATCTAGAGGAATATAAGACTGTTAATATTAATAAAGAGTGTTCAAATATCTTGCTTAAGAAGTTACCCCTAAAGCTTAAATATTATGGTAATTTCACCATTCCTTTCATAATAGGTAATTTACAAATAGATAGGGCTTTGATGGATTTAGAACCTAGTGTCAAATTGATGCTCATATCTATTTTAAAAAAGATAAGATTAGAGGAACCTTAACTCATTACAATCTCATCACAGTTAGCTGATTGTACTTTCACCTATCTCAAATGAATTATTGAGGATGTGTTGGTTAAAATTTACAAATTTATTTTTCCTATTAATTTCTTATTGTTAACATAAAGGAAGATAATAAAATCCCCATTATTTCAGGGCGACCATTTATAGCTATAACTATGACACTCATTGATGTTTAAGAAGGAAAAGCTCATTCTTAGGTTTCAAGATGAGAAAATTATTTTCAATATGCTTGAAGATTCAAAGCGCACTTCGAATTTTGACTCATGCAATTTAATTGGTGTTAGCCCTAATAAGTCCTTAGACTTAAATGATAAGGAGGTTAATACAGTTTTAAGGAAATTAAAGCTAGGAAATAGTCATTAAATTGGATTCAATCACCATATTTTGAAGAACCACTTAAGCTCCAATTTGAATCACAAGGTTGTGTTAAGAAAGTTGTTAAACCTAAAAACCAGGTTATGTTAAGAAGGTTGTTGAATATGAAAATCATATAAATTTTGTTAGTTCTAATAACATTGGTGAATTTAAGCATAATGAAGAGGTTGTTCAAAATGAGACAATTATGGAATTCATGAAATCATTTGAAAATATTGATTTCATTAGTATTAGCTCTTTGGACTGTAGGCCAAGCAATGTAATTTCTGAGTTTTTACTATAATCCTTTGTTAAAGGTAGGAACGATGGATGGGGTTTCACTAAGGGTGAAAATCATTATGATAAGAATCCATTTCAAGGTGTTAGAACCTTTCAGAAGGTCACCCATCACAATGAAGCTAATGAGAGGGAAACGTTAGATGATGGACCTTGGAAGTCTTAAAACACCCTATTCCAATTAAAAGACCATTAAAAAGTTTTTGCTAGGAGGCAAAACAACTATAGAAGTACGATTTATTATGATTTTAGTGTATTTTTCTTAGTTTGATGTGCTTTTATTATTTTTTTTCATTTTGTGCTCATTAATGTACCTTGATCTTATTTACTTTATTGGATCATGGTTACCATCTATCTTGTCTTTGGCGCTTTTATTTTCTTTTTATGGATTTTCAGTTGTTGCACCAAGTTTATGGAGCAATATTCAAATTATATCACTTTATAAGTGTATTCCTTTCCCTTTTCTTCCATTTGATGATTTATTGATACTTTATGAACAATGAGGATAAGGTTCAATTTTAAGTGGGGAGTAAGAACATGATTGTTATCACACTTGTGTTTATCTTGTCCTAAAGCTCATAATTTTATCATTTTTTCTCAATGGTAGATAATTTATGGAAAAAAATTTTATTTTGATGCATGTCATTGAACATTTGTCCTTTGACTTCAATTATTTGACAATTTGAAATGTTATATAGTTAATTATAACTGTTGATGACCCAAAGTTTTTAAATTGTTTTTTATTTTAGATAATAGATACCTGATGATCATCATGATTTTCTGTGTCTAAAATATATATTCTTAAGTGATTTTCAACTTCTTTTAAAGTTTTTCAACATCCTTTTTAAATTAAAATCCAAAAACATGCCAAAAAGAAGAAAAAGAGAAAAAGTGTAAATATAGTGAAGAAGTTTCATTCACATCGCTAGCTTTGAACTTGTAAAAGGGGCTTCTTACTTCCTAAATAGATCCTCCTAGATCGATATATAATGTTGGTTTATCAAGAATATGCAAGAAAAGCAGTTCGAATTATTGATTCATCGCCAAAGATGGCTAGTAGCCAGTTGATGTGAGGTTACTTATTTGAGCAACTAATAATGTTCATGACAAGATGTTCACTTTCACATCAAAGACTACTTGACTTCTCAACCAACATTTAAAACTTAAAATTTATTGTTTATGTTTTGATGTTCTTAATAAATAAAAGATATGGATTTATTTAAAAGTCATGCATTTGACTTTATGACTATTCATTTTATATATGGAATCAAATTTTTTTTATTTAAGTTAACGATTAAATAATCATAAACTAATTTAGTTTCATTTGTGATTTTATATGATTAATTGGTTATATAACATCTCAATAGTTCATTTTGCTTGAATGATTAAGGAAGCCTTTTCAATGGTTATGTGCGATGGGTTTGAATCGTTTTTCTTATGCTTATATCTTATTTTTTAAGATGGATGATGGATTGGTTTATTTGAAGACAAGCAAACACTTAAGTGTGCAGAAGTTGCTAGGTGTGTAATTAGATATGCTTTCATTGTTATTTGATGCTTATTTACCTTATATTGATTCTTAAAGGTTTAATTTATATTGGTTAATGTTCAATTTGTAGGTTGAGGTGAATGATTAGGGAATTATGTAAAAAGATTTTAGGAAGAAACCTTTTCAGGAGTTAAAATGTGGTTGAGGCTTAATTTTAGAGATTTCAAGTTTTTTTTAGAGTCTGTAAGATCTAAGATTCGTGATTCAGAGTTATATTTTGGTTTGGAGTTTAAATTAGTGCTCTCTAAACTCTTTATTTCATTGTATCTCCCTCTTTGATTCATATAATCAAAGGTATATTACTTAAGATGTTTATCTTGTGTTCTTTGACTAATATGAGTGGCTAATATATTTTTCTATCTAAGATAAGGCTATTAGATATTTTGATTGAGTTCTTATACTTTTTTATGAGCCGATTTTGTTTATTTAAGTTCTTATTCCTTCGTTTTAAACTAGCAACTTAATATCAAGACATAGATGATTAAGTATCCAAGACCATATATCTTAATTGTTGGATCAATCAATAAACAATGTTATTTAAAATCAATGTAGGACCAATTTAAAGTTAATCATAAGGGTGCTAGTCTTGAATTAAGAGATTTTGGGATTAAATTTCTTGAGTTTTAAACCTATTACCTAAGTCTTTGAGTGCACTAACTACAAGATAAGATGAATAGAGATAAGACACTGGCTTGACTGTAGCTTTGTCTTGATTTTATGAAGATATCCTAGATCAAGCGTCATAAACTTCAGAAACTGAATTGAATCATTAAAAATCTAAACCTTAGCTATTCAATCACATTTAGTAATCTTTAAAAACAATCTTGACCTCCTTTGCATAATTTAGATCGTTAGTTTAATTTATTTATCGCTCAATCTTAAAATAATTAAATTAGAGCCCCCTAGATAGATTTAATATGAGTGACCTAGTAGTTACAATAGTTTTCCCGTGGCATTGGCACTTAGACTTCTTAAAATTCACTATATTACTTGTTGACAGGTGCACTTGCCTTAAAAGTTAGTTTTAAGTTAATTAGTTTAATCATAAAGATCCAAACCATCACAACAAATCTCAACAAGGTGGTTATTAAGGACTAGGCGTAAGAGAAAATAGATCTCTCTAAACTAGTACAAATTTTTATGTCCTTCCTTATATTCTTAGAAAATAGATCTTTATAAACTAGTATAAATTTTTTGTGTCCTTCTTCCTTATATTCTTTACATTTACGCACTTATTTTTCTAAGTTGTATTTAAATTGATTTTTTGTGTTTATTGTTATCTAAAAATTATGTTCATATTATTGTTGAATATAAACGTGAATTTTCCTTAAAATTGTTTATATTAAAATTACTTTTATAATTGTGTATATTGTTATTTGTGCTTCATAAATCCTTTTTAAAAAGTGTTTAGAACCTTAGGTGAATTTAGAAATTTGTTGTGGCAATTTTTAGTCACTTAATTCACCCCCTTTTAAGTGCCATTTAGGACTAATGTTTCATGCTTATTGTGCTCTAGTAGACTAACGTCCTAAAAGTGGTCAATAATAGATCCATTTCTCAAGGCCTAAAATCAAAGATTGATTAAGATAAAGTTATTTTGGCTAATGAATTAGAAAGAATCCTAAAGTTATTACATGACCCTAAGAACAACAATAAGAGAAAACGTAATTAGTTTGAGTTATAGAGTGAAATTTCTAATATATGTTGAATGTAAACTCTTAACAAGACCCTATTATAAGTGGAGCTAGACTTGATTGACGAAAGAAGGCATAAAGCAGACTTAGAAAACTATGCATACCAAAAAATGTTTTTGTTAAAAACTAGTAAAAAGATATATTATAGAACAAGGTTAGCATCTTGAGGAGAGTCAACATAAAGGACAGGCTTAAAGCCACAGGAAAGTTGGCTTCAAATTACACAAGCTCAAATAGGATAAGAAATGTCATCAGACTTGGCCATATAAACTCGAAAGAGTGGATGACTTATAAATTCCTAGAACCAAAAATGGTCAGCACCTCAAATGCTACTATTCTAAAGCTTGTAAAATAACTCGATTTTGGTAAAAGATACTTTTTTATTTTTTTTATTTTTTGTCGAAATTTAAGTTAGATCTAAACGTTTGATAATGTTCAAAAAGGATATTAATTTTTGTCAAATTATATTATTTAAACCTCAAATTGAAGGAATCCTTAATTTTTTTCTGGTTCCATCAACATATATTGGTGTTATAGTTTCTGTGATTTTAAAGGTCCATATACAACATATATGGGGGCATTTTATGTAAATTTAAAGAAACATCAATATTTTTTCTTTACCATAAACTATCAATAGTCATTATTAGGACCCCGTAATATCTCCTTTATTTTCTTTCAATTATCATTTCTGGGCAAAAGCAACATATAAATAACTGATGCATTAAGTTAGCAAAAAGTGCCTACATAAAGAGATAAATGCTCTTTAATTTTAGACATCCGTGATGTTGTTGAAGACATTTAGAAAACTATAGGCACTTTGTTTTATTCTTATAAGAAAACAATCATTTGGACTATAAACAATCCAAATAGCTTTGCTTGTATACCCTCCAAAGGATGAGGGAATTTCCATGTCCAATTCCCCTGGTTCCTCCAAGAGATTAAAAAATGTTGGGCTCCTTGTTGTGCCTAAATAAAAATCAAGTTATGGCTTCTCAACACCATCCCTCTATAAAAATCATTATTTGCATTATTAGTCTCTTTCAACTTCACCTTCTGCATCATGTTGCCGAGATCTTCTCACTAACAAGCCATTAATACTATTGTTGCTACTACATTAAGTCTCTATAACTTTAATGAAGTCTCCATATTTATGGTTTACGGTCTCAAATTGGAAATTTTTCATTAACTATGAAGGAATGAGAGGAGTTGTTTACTGTTCTTGGTGATTATTGTGTTTTTAGATTTCTTTTTTATTGAGGGTGAGGATGATTTTGAAAATTGGATACGCCTTTTTTTTTTTTTTAAAGAATGTGTTTTTATTGTTTGGATGTTTGACTTTGAAGGATGGTGGTAGAGAATTAAAGGAAGATAGCTTAAGAGAGAGAAGAAAAAGATTGGTTCTTCATTTATCTTTGGTTGACAAAAAAGCTCCCTACTTTTGGCATATGGAGCCCTTAAAAATTTTAAAAAGAAAAAGGTACAACATCAATACATGTTGATAGAGCTCTATTGAAAAATTATGGTTTCATTAATATAAGGTTTAAATAGTATATTTTGACAAAAGTTATGACATTTTTGTTTAAATTAACAAATGTTTAGATCATGCTTAAAAGTTAGTAGAAACTTTAAGTAATAAAACATACCTTCTATCCAATAGTGTTTTATTATTGAAGTTTGATTTAATGTTTATGTAATACTAAGGTTTTGAATGCCATATCGAAACTAGTACCGAGTTTTTTTTTTCCTAATACGATACTGGATCAGTACCCGTCAATATCGGTATTATTTCACGTATATTTTTAAAATTATAAATTAATTCGTGAATTTTATAAAATTTGTAAAATAATCCCCCCATATTTTATACCATATATTTTTAATTTTACTTTAACTTGTCTCAGAAAATCAATAATAATATAAATTTGAACATATTAACAACTATATCTTTATTTCTATTAATTATAAACATAAAAAAATAGGAACACCAAACATTTACATATAAAATTCATTCAACTTAAATATAAACTTCAATTAATAAAATCAAAACATCAAAGAATAACAATCCATAATCATAAGTATTACACAATCATAATTATAAGCATTCACATAGATTTATATAAAAGTATTCAATTAATTGTTTGAACATCATATAGTAAGAACAAAATATAAAATCATCAAATTATCTTGTCTCGAGGTATTTCCTAGGGTATAATGAAATTACAAACTAAGATGAGAAAAAGTTTAAAATGGTATGGGTGATTATGCATGGAAAGGAAGTAACAAAACCTACTGCATTTAGCAACATATTTTGGATAACCTAGGTACAAGATCCTATGCAGGGACTTTTTCTATACCTTAGACAATTTGCAAGCACATAAAGAAGAGCTTGATTGCTAAGAAGCTGCAGAAGAAATTCTCCTATTTGTTTATGATCAATTTTGCAGAAGAACAAGATTTTATGTTTAACACAAATTTAGATCGAACCATTATTTTATTAATAAATTCATAAGAAGATATTCAAATAGAGTGATAATCATAAGATGGCAACAATTGTTAACTTTTTTCTATATGCTAGAATAGACGTTTTTTCTGAGCTCTGCCGCATCTATTACAGAAGGATGTAAGCAATGAGCTCCATCTCATATCATGTGCTATCACATGCAAAATCTAGGGCAAATTGGACTTTGTCAAGCAACCACAAATTCTCGTCTTACCCTCAAAGCAATGAATATTACCTGGAATCTCGACTTTTAAAAAAGTGGATATCTTCTTTGCAATTTCTTATCCCCACGTTTATGGATATATAGACCTAATAGAACTGATAGAATTTCCTACAATATCATAATGTCAAAACTGATAGATGAAGCTCAACTTATGAAATTGAACTGAATGTTATGCATTCTACTTTCACTTCTAACTAATAAAATGTAACAAGAACTTCCAAAATGCATAACAAGAACTTCTAGAACATATTTCTAGTATTTTCTAGCAGTAAAGATACAATCTTAGACTCATTCATCAATCTTTCATAAAAACAAATTTGTTCAATTAACTAATAACAAGAAATATAGAGTCTAAAAACATAGTTTCATAAAACAGCAACATTATATCTGCAGTAAGTTTCTAAAACACAAAGAGAAGCAGTAAGTATTTAGAACAATTCCAGAATAAAAGGCAGAACCACATACAGCAGAAATTTATAAGAGAATTGTTTCAAGAACAATTCCAGAAATGACAAGGCAAAAGAGTAGCTTTAAAACCTTTCTATAACACAACATTTTTCATACACAAATCTTATACAATAAAGACAAAATTCATACACAAAATTCTCTCTTGTCATATGTATTGCTAATAATAAGTCAATCCATCTTTTAACAAAAACTTATCACTTATATAGAGCTAATAATCCCCATGTATGACAAATACAAATACAAACAATTTTGAATATATTACCAGAAATATGCACTAATCTTCTGATCAACTACACCAATTGGAACACTCCACAACACAAAGTAAAGTTAGCAGTCTTAGTATGTCTTCTTTTCCTACAAGTAACAGCCAAATGAAATAAAATGATGCTCGTTCCATTAAACTGAATCACTTAGCTTAACATCTTGGCATAGGTTGAACTGAATCACTTGCAAGTTGCAACCCCATTATAGTATAAGGACTTAATGTACAATTTTCATATTGCAAGAATGAAGGTGGAAACCAATTGAATCCATCCTGTATATAGATGTTAAACATTCTACTAATTTGCTTCCCATGCCAAAGTATGTATTGCGTTCATTTAAAAATATGTATTTCAACATGTAGGATGATGTTGAAATGCTAATTAATGTATAAGGCAAAAGAAAGTGACAGAGATTAACAAGGAAAAACCAACAATATCTTTCCTTTTCAGTAATGAATTGAAAGTAAAAATGACAAAAACTTGGGTATCAGCTGCTCAAGAATATGAACAAAAAATCCAAAATTATGTTGGTCACTTGCCTAAGAAGGTATCTACACAATAGACAACAAACAAAGATTTCACGCTTAAATAAGGTGGAGTTATTCCTTGGTTGAACATCTGCCCCACCAACCTCACAAGCAAAGAATTTAAAGAAACAAGAACACAGAGAGAACCAAAAAAGGAAAGGGTATAATTCTTCTGAAATCTGCATATATTCAAAGTTCAATAATCAATTCATCATAGATTAACTACTAACTGACAACTTATACATAATAATGAAACATGAATCTAGATAAATGTGTTAACTTCATTTATTCGGAAATTTTGGAAAACTTTTACTCAAAAAGGTAAGATTCATATAACAGAGAAGAGAAATAGAAATATGTGAGTTTTCATGTCTCTATTGATGCAGGCTTCCAGAAATAGATCATTTAGAGGCTTCCACAATGTATTGAATCAAATCTAAAAACCAAATACATACCTAAAATTTGCTGCAAATCTAAGAACCAAATACATACCTAAAATTTTTATGGACATAAAGGGGAGGTAGGGGAGACGTGCAGGGGAAAGCGACTCAACAGCCAACACTGGGGAGAGAGGTGACGAACTGATAACGAGGCGAGACTGCAGGACTACACGAGACAAGTCGTGACCCGCAAGGAGCCTAAGGTGAGGCGAGGTGAGACGTCACTACTTCAGGTGGTGGTGCCCAGTGGGTTGTCAGAGTTAGGGTCTTATAGTCACGTAGAGTCGAGCAAACTGTAGAGAAAATGAGAAACAGAGATTAGTTGCATTTTGCGAATCCGAAAGATGAAAGTTACGTATTTGTAGTTTGGTCCCCAGGATATACCCGGAACGAAATACCGGTACGGCAGCGGCCGAAATTCACGGTACAGATCGGTACCCTAACGCGAGACAATACAGGGGCTAACCGTTCCTCACTTGTCGGAACAGAACGAATTTTCAAACCTTGCATAAGACTCATTTTAAAATATTTAGTCTTTGAACGACAAACTTATAAAGAGTTTCGAAACATTGAACTCAAAAGAATCTTCAAAGGATAATCTTCTAAAATACAAAATGCCATATGGTAGATTCAAAAAGTCTAGAGATATTACGCTCAAAAGAATCTCAAAATGACAGAATTGAAGAGTTGAGTCATCATACTCACAAGAATCTTGAAATGGTAGCCCTTTAAAATGTAAAATGTCAAATGACATAATTGAAAATTTTCGATTAAAAAAAGGTCGAAACATTAGATTCAGAGAGTCTCAAGACATCATACTCGAGGACTCAATGCTAGACTTAAAATACCCCAAATGACAGACTCAAGAAGCAATGAAAGTCACGCATGCAAAATACCAAACAACATAATTAAGAAGCCACAAAATGTCAGCTTCAAAATACATAAAATGAAAGAAATGCGAAATCCCCGCAACATCAAACTAAAGAAATATCCAAACTATTCATTCAAAATAATTCCATTATCAAAATTGTAAAAGATGGAACCCACTCTCTCAAAAAGTGTCATTATTTGGTACACAGTTAATACAAAATTTAGCTAAATACCATATTTGACATGGTATAAGAGCGTACAAAGAATAGCATTGAAAAACATCCTTGCAAAGATCACCAATTGTAAAATGTATTCCTTATAAAGATAAATATGTAGAAAAGTTATACATTCATGGTTAAAAATTCCAATAAATTAGCATCGACTAAAAACAAAAAATTTCGCTACAATTCTGGATTAGAAAATAGTTAATTACTATATAAGCCTGGATATATCTTCATCACCGCCCTTGTCTACACTTCCCTCTGAAGTTGGTTGGTTATGTTTAAGCACGGTGCAAAACCATTGAATCTCCTTTTCAGTTAAGGATGACTGATTGAAACCATAGGAATATCTGTGGCGACAAACGAGTTGATTGGTAGATCTGCATGCTTATTCTTGACAAAATCTTTTGCAGGCCTGAAATTTAACAAGGTAGGATGACACTATGTTTTCACAGTTCTCGTCTTCAAAGGTTTTACTTATTGAGTAAAGCATGATAAACGTCCAACTTGAAACCTTTCCCTGTTAAATAACCTTCTTAGTGATGCAAGGCTTTGCCTAATCGTTCATTCCAATCTATGGCTTTTGAAATCCCATCCTTTTGAGCCTGGTCAATTTAGCGGATTAATCGCTCAATTTCAAATTCTGCAGATTTGTTGTAAATAACTAGAGAATGTGTACTATAAAAGAAAATGTTAGACCTGAAACATATATCATATATGAAGACATATATGTAATAGTACAGTGCTCTATAGTCCAATAAATTGCCTTCCACTCAAGATTTGAGTACCCTCATTGTTCGTGTCAAAGATAAAATCTCTAACTATCCTAGAGGGGATAACATATATCATCCACCAACAGACCTTTTCCCCTATCAAGATTAAGATTCACAGGCACAAAAAGTGCAAACTCTATTTCTAGGCTATCTTAGACAACATGAGAAACTATAATAAGTTCACCGAGTAAGAAGGTCTATACTTTTCTTCTGTCTCCTAATGCTCTTGAAAGTTTTGGACTTGTCTTCATTGTACTCAGATTTGTTCTTTATTTTCCTCAGATTTGTTGTACTTAGATCCATCACGTTTTCTCTTTTTTCTAGGCTCTTTAGACTTGCCTTTATCCATCTTATCAGCCTTTTGAGCTATATGATTTATATTTATATCTACAAAAAATGGGAATATGTCAATAGAAGAATTTAGCAGGCCTGTAATAATTATAAGATTAATGGAACTTACAATCATATTCATCTAAAACTTCTACCTTTTAACAATATTTCTTCGACGTATCCTCAAGAGAGAGATTTGTTGCACTCAATTAACGGATGAGCTTGATTATATAATAAGCTAATACTCTAATCTCACTCATTAAACTTGATGTTGAAATCTTTCTAAGTAGACCTAAAACACCACTAGTTAACTTCTTCTAAGGAATATAAATTTCCTCTTTCGTTCATGGGTTCCATTTGGGGATTTTCCTACCTTGATTTCGCATTCAAACTATACCACCTAGAGGCTCTCACAACAGTCCTTAATTGATGCATAAACCTAAATAACTATACAAATTGCTCGATGTTTGCCAAATGACAAACTATAAGAAAACACAATATCAGGGAATAAGAATGAGAATGTAATTGACCTAAGTGTAGGTCTATCTCCCTCAATAATTTAGTGCAAAATCCATAAAGTGAACCTCAAGCCTCATCTAAAAATATCATGGTAAACTCTCACCATGCTAGGTTTACAAAAGCAAGATCTCTTATAGGTATGGGTCATCTTATCCTTACAGACATAGAAATAGTAAAGAGTCCACCCTAAATCTAAACCATACTTTTCATCCTCAATTCCTTTGCAAGAGCAAAGAAAAAGTCAAGGGCAAATTTGCCATTTCCTATTAGTACCAAACTTTTCCTTAATCACTATTAAGCCTAAAACTAGTACACCCTTACCCGATGAATCACTATATAAAGAAAGGAAAAAATTATATGGTATTCTACTGGTGACTTTTTATGACCATCTTCATATAAAATAAAAGTTATTTTTAATTATTTTATTATTATTTCATTTTATTTTATATAAAGATGACCATATAAGCCCACTATTAGAATATCATGTAGTCAAACCTATAAAGAAATTAAAAAAATAATGGAGCTAAAGCCTTACCACGAGACAATAATTAGCCTGCACCAAATGATAATTAACTCAATTTGCTATAATTTTGAAATTTGCTAAAGAGTTGGAATGAAATGATTATGCAGACATGATGGGGGATGTAGGCACTAAAGAGTTCTAAAAATCTTAAAGAGTGTGAGGGAACTATCATCTAAAAATAGAGGTAGACTTTGATTTAGAGATGCTGCCATAATACTATAAATGTTCTTGGAAAAATAAGCCATTAATCTATACATGCTATCAAACCTTCCTAGTTTGAAATTAACCTAAAAATCAAGAGGAAATTTTAATCTCTTTTTAAGATAATAGACATGTACTTAAATGTTAAAGACGATTCTTTCATTTTAAGATATACTTGAAATAAAAATTTCAAAGATAACGTTTTTGTTTCAAGATTGACTCATTCTCAAAATTTTGAAGGCGATGCTTTTGATTGAAAAATATATAGTTAGGTTTTACAAGCCTAAATCTCGTTTCTTAAAACAAATTTATGGGTATTATTTAAAACTCCCAAAGTCGATTTCCAGCCTTAAAGCAGACCAAAGGTTAAAATTCAACGGGAGAATGATACATATGAAAATATGCCAAAAGCCGAAACCTACAAAGAATCCTAATTAAGTTAAAATTATCTAAACACAATATAACATTGAGACAAGTATTACAATCTTACAAACTCATGTGTCATTATGTAAGCAATCACTATTGTCATGGTGTGACAGTTCGAGGCCTCAAGTGTAAGGTTTGATGGAAGATCTCAAAATTCTCTAAAAGACTTTCCATACATCTAGAGTTAGGTGGAAGACTCTAGATCCACCATTAGTGCCTTGATTGGTGGGTTGTGGGAGTATTTGCTAGTTTTAACTACACTGCAAGTATACAGATCGTAACTTATAGTATAATTGATATCG
>JAOXYD010038924.1:0-13805 GCA_028565735.1 Pinacopodium congolense | reverse complement strand
ACCCAGGGTTGTCCTGAAAACTGAATAAATGAGATTCGACCCGACCCGACCCGACCCGAACCGACTCCACCGACCACTGCTTGAATCTAATTGTTCTATGTTATATATGATATTTTAATCTGATTTATTGCTAAGGACAAGATCTTAAATGGATTTATTGAGCTCTTAGCACATATTGGATGATAATATTTATTTATTTTGAGTTCTTAAAGTTTATCTTGATTTAGCCTCTTAAGATAAAGTTAATAAATGACTAAAGATCTAAGAAAACTACTTTAATCATTGGAAAAATTAGTAAACGACATGATTTTAAATAATGAATGACCAAAATTTAGTTAATCATGAGGGTACTAGTCTTAGAATATGAATTTTAGGATTAGAACTTCTTGAACTTTAAGCCTAATGCCTAACATTGATGAATGATCAAACTTCAATTTAGGATCATTAGAGATAAGGCATTGTTTTAACCATAGCATTGTTTTAATTTAGTGAATGTCGTAGATCAGACATTCCAATCCTTTTCATAACTTAGTTAGGTCATTTAAAACATAAACCTTATCTAAATTGTCTGTTTGGGAATTTTTAGGAAATTTGGAATCTATTGCAATGTTTAGAAGCTTTTAGGTTAACTTAGTTGTCATTTAGGTTAATTTAGTAGTTCTAATCTCTTAATTTAGCAATCCAAAGCTCTCTAGATAATTGTAATCTAAGTGACCGAGTAATCATTAACTTTCCTTGTGGGTTCGATATTCCAAAGTCATAAAAAATACTCTACTTTATTAGTTGTTAACTGGTATAGTTGTCATAATTATTGGTTTTGAAATTGATTTAAGAAATTATGTTTTAATTGTTTAATTTGATAATTCATTGGGATAAAATTTGACTAAACCAATCAGCAACACATCACCCTCCATCTCAAGCATACTTTAAAAGGTTAAGTGTGGTACCCGAAATCATTGAAGTGCCTAGAGCTTGAACTGGCACATAACCCTCAAAATTAACTCCTACCTCCCTAAATATCCTCATGAGAAGGCACAAAAAGCAAACATTTTTGTTAGGATACAAGATCTAAATTAAGTCTCACATATACGTGATAATGAACCTCATTAAAATCACTCTAGTAAGAATACCTAGGCCATGTAACATCTTAGATAAAAGATATGTGTTGATGGATTGAACCTTATTAAGACCACTAGCTCTAGGTATGATGTTGGCATTGAGGATGGCTATAATCACTCTCTCAAAAGTGCCAAATAGAACTATATGTACAGAGCATGGCCAGTATACTAAGTCTTAGGGAATTTCGAGCAATAGTGATAAAGAAATTGGGATCTGATATCACTGAATCATTATGAAGGGTATCCTTTTGCTACTCGTAAATGTTACCCTGATTGGGGACCCTAACAAAGTAAATAAGTAATATTGAGTAATATGAAGAGGGGTACCTCGAACTATAGAGCATATCTATATCACATCCACTTCCTCTTTTTGATCTATTTTCATATATAATTCGAGAACTAGATTTGAATAGTAAGATTTAACAAATCAAAGAACTGGTCCCAACCAACTCTAAACTCTCCTAAAATGTCAATCTCGATTTACTGAAGGGGCTAAAAAGTGCTTAATGTTGGTGTTGTTCCGTTGTGGTCTCGAACCAATCCAAGCTTTCTCTTATTATGAATTAAGCCTCATTAAATATGGAAATTTTCCTTGAAGTCTGTGCTATTAAATGATCTTTGTAACATCTAACTTAAAAATATTAAAAATTATATGACTAAATTATGCAAAAAAATGCTAAATGTTGAGTAGGAATCTCTAGTCACCCTCTCTATATTATTTTGGCCATCACTAAAATATTCCTTTTTAGCCAGCAATAGAGTTAGGTCTCAAAATGGTACCAAAATGTAACTCTTAAGGAGTGAAATGCAAGCAATGGTATAACTAATTAGCCCAAATGATCAAGGAATGATGACAAATAAAGATGGAAAAGGGTTAGGTGGTGATTGGAATGGTAAGTAGCAACGAAGGTACTGAATCTGGCCAAGAAATAGAGGATTGAGGGGCATAAATGAGTTCTAGATTGAAATAGAGAATAAATAAAGTGAAAAATGTCAAAATGGTTGGAAAATAGGCAGACATAGGTGGGTAACGGTGGTAAGAGGTAGAAGGACTCAGTGGTTGTTATGTTTGTTGGTTAGGTGACTTAATTTTAATCCAATTTCAATTTTAGTTTTAAACTAATGATACAAGCAAGTACACCTATCTAGCAAATAATATAATGAACAAAAGTTCAGATGTCAGTCCCACAGGAAAATATCTACAATTATTAGGTCAATTAGCTTACAATTATATAAGAAATCTAAGAGATTAATTAAAAGGTCAAAAAAATAAATTTATCCTAGCCGATTTCAAACAATGTAAAAATGATTTATAAGTTATTAAAAAATTACCCAAAATTACCAAATTCTGAAAATCAGCTAAGGAATAGAATTTCAATGAATTAATTAAGACAATAATGTTATTGGAGACCGATTTAGAGTATTTTCACAATTTTAAGACAAAGCTATGATTAAGACTATGTCTTATCTTTATTAATCCTAATTTAAAGTTTGGTCATGTATTAAATTAAGTTAATAGGCTTTAAATTCAGGAAGTTAAATTCTAGAATTTTCAATCTCAAAACTTAAACTCTAAAAAATAATCAAGCTTTGGTCAGCAATGATTAATTGTGTTGTTTATTAATTATTCCAATAACCTAAATTGATTTCTCAAGTTTTAGATCATTTATTAATCTTTCTTAAGTGTCCAGCTTGAAAATAGATTTTTTAAACCTTCAATAAACAAAATAAGTCCTTTAAACATCAGTAAGAGCTCACTTAATTCATTTATACACTAGTCCTTAACTAAAAATTGATTGAGTCACACATATTAACCAAGCACACAAAAAAATGCATCTTTAGCAACATACTTTGATTAATCATAAATAAAAGAGGTAAGTAACAAGTTTAGAGTATAAAAAAAAACCCAAGAAAACTCATGAATTGTAACACTTAAGATGATTTTCAAGCTAAGATATATGTCTTAACAGCAAGCTACAACATTTAGTAATTAAGAAAACAACTTAAAATCAAAATTGCAAGTTTTTGAAGGCTAAAAACTATAAGAATATTAAAGAAAAGATAAGGAATAATTTAGAGAAATTTCATATATGATCTCCTATCCACTATGGCGTGTTCTTTGTGTTTTTACCCTCTTCAGAGGCTTAAGGATAGCCTCCTTTATCTCCACTAGACAAGGGAATTAATTAGAAGTATGATTAAGCTACAATTGTGGATATATGGTAGTTGATCTGCTTATCTGCACCTATAACGATGGTTTGACTTGAAGCATAACGACGAGTTATATAACCACCATTAAACTCCTACTGCAAGACACTTTAAGGTGGGTTGTTGGGATCTCAACATGTGTAACCTCCAGACCTACGTTGAGATTCTAGAAAGCGGTAACTTACATAATTTTTGCATAATTCTCCAATTAATCTCCATTTCCTACAAATTAAACAATTTCTTAAACATTTAAACATGAAGGTACAGGTCAAAATATAACAAAAATCCATTAAAAATACAATCAATTTGACCCCTATCAATGGTAAGAGGCTAAGGTGAACAAGATGGGAGAATAGGGTTTTATTTCAAAAAGCCATTGTATTTTTGTAAAATGAAAGTTGTAATGGTAGTTTATAGTAACTATAATAACATCGTTATTATGGTTTATCTATACTCTAAATTTAACCAATAAAAAATAATAATAATAAAAGGCGAGCACACTTTGACAAAAAGTAGTATAAAATGGTAAGAAAATTGAATGTCATATTCCACAAGGACCAAATTGCAAACATCAAGTCAAACAATGTTAATTAATCAAAAGATTTAAGATTTAATTTATGAGATTTTAAAAGTAATCAAATAATGAAATTTTAGAAATGCAACTATCACTATCTAATGACTAAGACTCTTCCAATAAGGTAAGCTAGTTAAGAATTTGGAATTTAATGGGTTATTCACTTATACTTGTATGTGATGGAATGAATTAGGACCTACTTCATTCAATCATGCATTACTAATGGTCATAGAAACATATTCTATTTTAATCTCAAATTTCCTACTTGGTCCATAAGTAACTAGGAATAAAAGGCATAAAAGACAAGAAGCCTAAATCTAAGTTCATTAAATTTAGGAATCCTTGCACATGACTCTAAATTTTGGTCCACTTTTAGATTCGAGTATGTTACCCAATTTATTTTCTAAAAATTAGAACCTAATGGTCATGGAATTTCAATTATTTAATGCTCTAACTTAGGTGATCATGCTAAGTTACGTAAAATAAACATTCAATCAAGGTAAAAATTAAACACCTAATTTGTTCATAACCCATTAAAAATCCTAACCTTAGCTAAAATAGTTTACTCACACATATTCATCAATGAAAGACATAAAAAGCATATCCATTGAATGAAATATCAATATAGAGTTAATATAAGTATAAAAAAAATACAAAAACCCAATAAAAAGGTGGTCACTCCCTGAAGATTTCTAGATGTTTTAGCCAGTTTAACACTCTTATGAATCTTAATTGAAAAAAAAAAAAAAGAAAACCCTAACCAAGATGAATTTTTTTATCTAAATCTCTAATTCCAGTTATTAAAAAGTAATGAAAATACCTGTTTATATAGTTCCAAGTGTAGCTACTAGGACTTTTACTTAGGATAACAAATGGGGTCAGAATAATCATTTCATTGCATTTAAATTGTTATTTTTTATGATAATGTCTTTAATGGTGGCTAAATATTGCAAATTGACTTCAATTAACACCCTCTAATCATCTCTCTGTATCGAGACTTCAATAGTGATTAGTTAGGGATTAACGGCATCATTAGTTAATCCTAGAAACCATCATTGATCTCCTATTCTACACTTTTCTTGCTTCTTTTTGCTCTAATTTCTTTCCAAAAGCTCCAAGATCATCATATATTTGAAATTTAGTAAAAATAGCTCTTAAGTTAGATTATTTATGTAATTAATGTGTAAAAATAGTAAGTATAATGCCTTAAAAACCTATGGAATTTTCCTATTAACAATACCTCACACTTGAATTATTACTTATCATCAAGCAATTCACATAAGTACTTAAAAGAAAGTCTTATAAGAAAGGTTAAAAGTTAATTGGCATCTCAATATAACTCATGCAATTGAATATAGTTAATATCATCTAATTCAAGTTTGATCATGAATTAACACATATGGTCACTAGACATAGCAAAAAATCAATTTCTTGTGCTTAATACTAGATCTCAAGAAACTTACATAGATCATTATGTAAACTTATCTTAATGGAATCCAATTAAACCATTCCATTTCCTCATTCATTCACATAATAAATTCTAAGAAAAGACTATGCAACTAACCATTCATATTAAATCACAAGTACCCTCAATTCACTTCATACCTTTTCCAAACTTCAACTAAAATAACTAAATCAATTCCATACATAAAATGAGTACACAAATGGTACATGTGTCAACTTCTAAACACATTCACATGTTTTAGTAATTTAACTGGGCATTATAGGCTTGATTGAGAAGTCACTTAAACTTTTGACATGAAAGTGAATACCTTGTCATGAACACTTTTGATTACTTAATTAAGTCATCTTACATTAATTGGTTACTAATGTCACACTTTAGATTTGATCTTTTTATTGGTGTAAATCCAATGGATGAATTATTGCTCATTTATTCACAAAATTTTTAAGACATAATATGCTTAAAAGAAATAACATTTAATCATGCATATTGATGGTGATTGTGAGATATCCAAGTTTTAAAAGAGAATTAACCAAGAACACACTAAACGATATCACAACATACGAAAAAGCAAGTCTACTTATCATATGTAATATAGCTAGGATGAGTATAGGTTTCAAACTATAAGGACTACTATTGCTAATGAATTCCTATCTAAATCTAGCTAGCAACTCAAAAGAGAAAGATTTATTGATTAATTTAATCGTTAAAAGAAACAAAAAAATTAAAGTAAAATGCCTAGAAAAATTTATAAGGAGAAATAATCAATGATGAAGGTAGGATTCATTAATCCCTTTAAGAAGTGTACATACTCATTACTTATCTTTCTTTAACTCAAATGGTATATATATTAGGCTGTATATTCCCTAACTTAAATTACATTCTTTCTCAAACAATGTAACATCTATTTAATTCAATTAAAGTAGGTAAAATTTCTCTCTATCTCATTCTATCGATTGAATGCACATTAACATATTCTCTGTAACCTATGGTTTTAGCTAAATTCACATCTGACCTATATCTTATATAAGACTATCTCTAACTCCCCATGTAAGATGTTTTATTCATGAAATGAACTAATACATATAAGAAATTTTGTAATCTTAATCATATATATAATCAAGGCTTCGAAATCAATGTTAACGTTCCCATAACGATAGAATCTAAAGTAATTAACATCCATGAACAAATCTAATTCAAAACACCTAGAAATCAAGAGTTAAAACAAGAATAACAACAACAAAAAATTGTATCCTAGAGTTCATAAAAACCTAAATCCTATAAAGAGTTTAGCTCCTAAACATAGTTTCAATCACACAAACAAATATAGAGACAAAGGGAATAAGAAAGCTCATGATAAGTCTTATTGAATCCTTGAAATCTTGATGTTGAATAGTGAAATCCTTCCTTGAATCTTGAGTTCTTGCCCTTAGATGCTTCCTCTCCTTCAATCTTGGTTGAGAACCTTTAAGAATGTCCTAGGACTTCATGTATGATTTTTAATAGCTGAATGGAGGTCTTTTGTAGCAACCAAAACACCAAAAAACCTAGAAAAATATCATGTACAGATTAAGGGGGCGTCCTAATCACAGCCAGCATCACGAGATTCATACTGGAGAGAAATCATGGCAACTCTCTACACCATTTGGTGCTTTCAAGATATATTCTCCAGTCTTCTTCCAATTACTAAGAAATTTGGTACGTAGCTTCTTGAAATGTTGTTCTAGCATTTTGTAAAAGTTCATATCATTTAGATCTCTACAAGTTCACCTAATGCTTTTCCCAAATCAGTTTTACCACAAATAGTGCTCAAACAAGCTTGTTATGATCTTTCCTTTGTGTACTCCTTATGGATGATCAAATAACCTTGGAATTAGTGGAGAACTTCAGAACATGATGCTTTAAGTCTCCAAAGTGATTCCACATCTCTTCTAGCTCCAAAAGTATGCCAAAATGTCCACCAAAGTCCTATAAAATGAATGCAAACATATAAATAGCTTAGCAATATCATATGTAAAGGTTTTAACTTAATAGGCATATAATTCATATGGAATTACCCTTAAAATCAATTAAACTAAGCACTAATCATGTCTATAATATGTATACTTTTAAAGTTATTAAATATTAGCACTTAAGCTATTGCTTGTCCCCAAGCAACAACTTAAATATCCTTTTAAACAAAATCAGTCAAGAGTCGTAAGTAATTGAATGCAAATAAAAATCAAACCATGTTCTTAAATAAATTTACAAAGCACAGGCCGTTTTATGACAAAAACTTGGTTATAAACACATGCATTCACATTGTTAGTAAGAAGGAAACATTCTATATACAACATCAAACATTTACGAAGTTACATATCAAATATCATACAAATTTATTTAAGGGTATTACCACTTATGCAAAGTATAACTCAATTTACAAATTATAGAGAAAGTTTGGGGTTCACCTTCTCTTCTGATGCGAGGATAAACATTTTGTTATAAATTTCCCCCAGTTACTTAACTTGGTTACACTTTTCTGGCTTATTTACAATGTCATCTAGCCTTTTAATGCAAAGGTGAATATTTGGTCATGAACACTCCTAGTTACTCAGTTAAATCATAATCACAAATGGCCACTAACTCTACTCATACACTTTAACCTTTTAATTGGTATGAAGCCAGCCTAGTGAATGTTTACTCATTTAGTTTAACTACAAATATACTTTTTATTCATTAAAAACACACCCCATTCCCAATTCACATGATAATTCATAAGTGACCACATTTGATAATTGATATTGGACATAAAAGGTGCCTATAGTCACATGTAGATCATACAAAAAGCAAAAGAAAAGAAAAATTTTAGTTAAAAATCAATCAGGATCTATTCAATGTTCCCTTCTTCAAAAACATGGAAGAAATTAAAACCTTATAAATAGAAATCAACTCTCAATCTTAATCATTCAAGAGGGACTATTGAAGTCATCACTATTAGACTCCTAACAACTCAAGTGTGATGATATATAATAAATTAAACTAATTCACTTAATATAAAGTGCAAGAAGAGGAAAGGAGGGAAAAGGAGAACAATGCTTCCCTAAAACTAAAGTCCAAATTCACGCGAGACCATGAGTGCATATAGTGGGATCCATGTGTTGAGGACTTTAAGGAATCATCATCCAAGCTTATAGAACACTAAATCACAAGCTTTTTGAAAGGTTAGATCAAGGTAAGGAGACTAATAAAAGAAATAATAAAAAATGGATATATCTAAGTCCTATAAATCAACTAACTATGAAGATAAGAAACCTAGGAAAATAAAAATAAAATAAAAATAAATAAAATAAAATAACAAACAATTGAGCCGCCTAGGCACCATAGCTTATGTCAATCCTCAGCTTGGCAATGGCAGTGATAGATGATAATGCCCCATATAATGCTACCCCATGCTTACTATTGATCCTATCTCTCTTACTAGAGCCTTCTATCTTGATCCTGTTTGGCCTATAAGTCAACCTATTTATAGTCCTCGATTGCGTGATAGTTTTTCATCTCAAGCTAGATGATGTCTAGTTAAACACTCAATTGTATAAGTCCCATAACATCAGATGGCGTAGCGCTTGAGGAGGGTTTGGCTTTAGTATCTACCCCTTCATCCTCATCTAAATCATCACTATCTTCCAATTCTTAGCTTATGTTCCTTTCTTCAGATGGAGGGTGAGGTCTCTTGATGGATAGGCCTACTCTAGTCCATTTTTCCATGCCTATACATTTCCATACTGAGGCATCTAAGATCTCTATCGAGATCTCAGTACCCAAGTCTAAAGTATCCAAGTTGATTTCCGAAGATTTGGCCAAATATGTTATAAATAAAGAGCTGCTCAATGTGCCTTTAACTTTCCTTTTCTAATGAAGGAAGTGGAGAGCTAGGGAACCTAAAATGTTAGATTCATGATTATTAGTCATGCACCATAGATGGATAAGTTCTTTCAATTTAACAACCCCAAAATTTTTTTTGGTGCCTCTTATGGTGTGCTTGATTATTCGGTGGAGGACTCGAAGTACGAGAGATTGGATCTTAGTGCTCTTAGTCGCTCCTATGTTATATGATTCCTCACCGATCTTGTTCCAAAATTTATATGCTTTAGTTGGAGTTGCAGACGTTCCTCTTTTGTTGCGTAGTTATCCGTAAAGCTACCAAATCTCACTCCAAAAGCTTTACTAAATTAAGGAGAATGAGAAGTGGCATCCACCTAGATGAAATTTCATCACATCATTGTGAGTTGAGGTGATCATTTACTTCACAAAGTCAAAAGTGGCTAGGAACTCGCAAAAGAGAAGAAGAGGTTCTTATAATTGGACCCTCAGCCTGTAACAAAATTCTCCCATCTTCCTTCCTTTAGATAATAGTGGACTAAGTCTGCTATGCTCATGCTTTCTAAGTGATCAAACTACAAATATATTGTTAGGTCGATCTTCAAACTCCACAAGGTGTTGTACTTAAAGTGAAACTCGGGGCTGACAAATTGAAGTTAATGCGAAGACGATGGTGGCTTATCATGGTGAGCCTTTTTGGTCCTCCCTTTTTGTCTATTCATGTTACCTGCAAAACAAAATGAGAGTAGTAAGGAATATATAAGTGAGTTTCTAAATTCAATGAGGTATCACCTATGTCACCATAAAGATCCAAATTCTTAAAAGAACCAAATTCAACTCATAGGAAGATTCCTTTCATTTATCATAGAAAGACACATCAATCTCATACATAAGAATATTACTTTCATAAGGTAAAGATCATTCCTATATCACTTAAAACATCTACTTCATACTTAGAAGAACCAAATTTAACTTATAGGAAGATTCCTTTCATTTATCATATAAAGACAGATCAAACTCATATAATTCACTTTCTTTTCCTCCATTAAACCCTTAGGCACTCATGTTTTAAACAAGCAACTTAGCCATCACAAAATCTCTCTTTGCTTATAAAATCATTCACAACAACATAGCTAAGCATTCAATTTGATAAAATCACTAACACAAAGAAAATCAGGTTTGACTTTTATGGCTACTTCTAATTCATGGAAAAACATACCCAATAACCAAGCTATGGTTTAAAAAATTTCAAAATAATGGGTTTTCATGGTATATAGCATTATAACACAACAGACAATCATATAAATGATGAAATTGGATGGTAATTAATCATGTAATGATCAATGCATGAAGAAATCTTAGATAAAAACCCAAAAGTTCAAGATAGACATCAAAGGTGGAGAACATACCTTGGAGATTTGGTGAGAAAGAGGTGAGAATGATGCTCTGGACTTTAATATATGTATTGGTTAAGGTATTAAAGAGGATTAGAAGGTATGAGATTGAAGATGGGAGAAAGAGGAGTGAAAGAAATGAGAAGACATGGTTGAGTTTGGGTTTAAAACCATAAGCATGATGCTGCCCATGATTTGCACTATCTAAATTTTTAAAAAAATCATCGTAGAAATTAAAATACTCAAAGACTTTTTATGATTCTTATAATACCTAGAAATTAATGTGCTCCTAATCTTTAAAGCATACAAAAAAATGGATAAGGAAAAACAATGTAAACAATTAAATCAAGAAAAATGGAACTTACCTTTAACAAATGTAAAAATAAATCAAAGGGCAACAAAAAATTAAGTGGGTTACCTCCCATGTAGTGCTTGTTTAACATCATTAGCTCGACGACCTTTGGCTTTGTTAAGTCCTTTAAGCTTTCTTTTTCTGAGTTCTCTTTTTCCAATTGCTTTTGGAGTCCTTAAAACCTTCTTCATTGCCCCCTCTCCTTTCATCTAGCTGATTTAAATTAAGGGTTGTTATTACTGAATTTTCAATCTACTCGAGGCTTAACATCATTAATAGTTTGCATTCCAAGAGCAAGCCAGTGGTAGTCTCGTATAAAGTATCTTGAGTTACATCAAATATTTTGTCATGAGAAGAAGGTGATGCTTTATTTAAAGATGGTATAATAGTTTTTTACTTAGAAAAAGTGATTATTTTGTCTTCGATCCTAGGATTTAATCGCCTTTCTATGACATCTAGCACTACTTTTAAAGTAGCTAGAAAAGGCCTACCTAAAATCATGGGAATTTCATCTTTATTCTCTACCTTTAAGATCATAAAATTAATAGGAAATATGAACGTACCGACTTTTACTAGTATATCTTCAATAATTACCCTAAAAAATTTTACTGATTTATCTGCTAACTATATGCTAATCCTAGCAGATTTAGTGATTCTCAAGCGTAATTCATGAAACAATTTGTCCATCATCAAATTTATTTCGACCCCTAAATTAGCTAATGCATCATGTAAATTCAAGTTACCAATAATACAAGGGATTGAGAAACTTTATAGGTCCCTTAGATTTTGGGGTAACTTATCCACAAAAATTGCCACACATTATTCATTCATTGCTTATCTAGAACTCTTTCTCTTCTTTTTAAATTCAACCACATCATATACAAATTTTGCATTCTTAGGTTCCTACATAAGAGATTTTACTAGTGGAGTATTAGCTTGTAATCATTTGATGGAGTCTAAAGACATACCTGTGTGCTCCTTCAATTGTTTGCTAATGGCCTTATCGAGATTCAATCTTGATGGCTTAACTCCTTTATCAACCTCTTCTTTGATCTCTTCTTCCTCTTCAATGTCTTGCCTATCTTCCACCAACTATACGGTTTCCTCCTCCACACCTAAGGACACTGCATGCACTTGTTCCTTAGGATTCTTCTCAATATTGCCTGGTAAAGCACCTGAAGGTCTCTTAGAGAAACTTTAGCTAACTCATTTGATTTTCCAAATTCTTTGTTGGTGCCTCAATATTCAAAAATTGAGCAACATATGTCCTAATGCACTTGGCCAATACTTCCCTAAACTTGGCTGTTTACTTTGTTAAGGTTGAGATTAGAAACCAAGTGGATGACTTTAGCTTTGATAACCTTGTGCTCTCCACGAGAAGTTCGGGTGATTATACCATATAGGATTATAAGAGTTATTATAAAGATTTCCTTGCCGAATTCCCACATAATCCACTTTCTCTACTTGCATCTCGACACCTATTGACTGGCATTCATGGTTGGGGTATCCACCTCCATAAAAATTGCAATCCATAACATAGGCTATAGATGATGTATTTACCATGCATTCTAGCTTTCATGTAAGAGCTTCCACCTTTGTTTCTAGTGAAGATGCTAAATCCACATTATGTATCCCCCATTTAGTTTTTTTCTTCTGCCTTGCATTTCCCCAATGGTAGGTGTTTATTGCAATATTCTCAATCAACTCTTTCAATTGCTCTGAAGTCTTAGAGTTTATTATGCCACTAGATGATGCATCAATTAGTTGCTTAGTGGCAAAGTTCAAGCCTCCATAGAAAGTTTGCATTAGTATGCCTAAGTCAAATTCGTAATGTAGGAATCTTCAAAGCATGTCCTTCTAATGCTCCCAAGCCTCATACAGGTTTTCTTGCTCCCGCTGCTACAAAAAAAAAAGTTATGTAATTTAATAAGTGTGGAAGGTGGGACATGCCTGGTTAAACACTTCTCAGCTAATTGGTTCCAAGATGTGATAGAACCGGATAGATTTGACTTTAACCATGACTTGGCTCTATTACTTATAGTAAAAGGGAATAGCCTCAATTTAACAGCTGCTTCTGACGCTCTGTTTAACTTAAAAGTATCATAAATCTCCAAGAAGTTGGTAACGTGAGCATTTGGGTCTTGATTTGGAATTCATTAAATTATACATATTTTAGAGCATTTGTATCATCTGAGGTTTTGCCGTGAAGCTTGTGTTCTTAACCCTCTACCTTTGGATACTTGACTCTGCTCCTTATAGTGAGGCTCTAGAAATATCACCCATCATAAGCTAAATCCTGGGTCCTAACTCTCACTCTATGTTGTCAAATTGTGGCTCTAATACCTCTAACTTAGCACCAACTTCCGACTTCTTCTCTTTTAATCCTTTCTGAAATATTCATTCAACTTAAAGATCTACTTTTATGAGAGAAATAAGATGACTCATATTCATGTACAAAGGTTCATAACCTGAAATTTGAAGAAACAAACGAAAATTTCTAAAAACAAATCCAAAAATGCCAAAAATAGAAATTGAAAACTAAGAAACAAGTAAGAACTGAAATAACATAAATAAAACTAGACTAGACAAGAATAGAAAAACACTTAGCAAGATGCATTCCTTAGCAAAAACCATGATGGTGATTGTGAGATAATTAAGTTTTAAAAAAGAACTAAACAAGAACACATTAAATAATATCACAATACATGAAAAGGCAAGTGTATCTATTAAATGTAATATAGCTAGGATGAGTCTAGGTGTTAAACCATAAGACCTGATATTGCTAATGAATCCCTATCTAAATTTTGCTAAAGATTCAAAAGTGAAAAAATTGATTCAT
>JAOXYD010038913.1:0-13805 GCA_028565735.1 Pinacopodium congolense | reverse complement strand
CATTCAGAGTCTAAAAACTTACTCCACTTTATTACTTTTGCAATAGGTGCACTTGCCTTAATTCCGTTGGTTTTCAAAGTAAAATTATTTCAAAATCACATAAAGTTTTAAAGTCACCTAACCAACGCAACAGTTTCAAACACCTTTGTTTCAATTTTTATGATGTTTTCTGAGTTGCAAAATGTTGGAGCTTGTTGTTAAGACTAACATCTGAGTCCAGAAATCATCATAGGGGGTTTCTTAACTTAGATTATTGCCTATTTTGCTCTATTTTCAGATTGATCAAAGTTCTTGTTCTTATTCTTACATCTTTGTATGTTCTTTGATTTTTATTCAAGTTTATGTTAATCGAAAGCTGTACTGGTTTTTAGATAATGTTGAGGAGTCTATAAGCCTTTTAGGAGCTTCTTTTGGTTGTTTTGTAACTCTTAAAATTATTTTTATAGCTCATATGTTTGTATTTGTCAAAGTATGTTGCTTAAGTTGTTTATTTTGTATGCTTTAATCAATATGTGTGGCTAAATAAATTTTTATGGTAAGGATTGGTGTATTTATGATTTAAGAGTGCTTAAAGGCATGTAAAGGGTCTGATTTTTATTTATTAAGAGTCTGAACGTTTTAATTTTAAGTTGGTCAATAAGGATTAAAGTTAAAGATAATCTAAGTTTGAGAAATCAACTTAGTTTATTGGAAAACTTTGTAAACAACACAAATTAATCATTGAATGACCAAGCTTTGATTTTTTGTGAGAGTTAGAGATTTGAGACTACAAATCTAGAAATCAAATTGTTGAAATTAAAGCCTATTAACTTGATTTAAGGCATAATCAAAATTTAAATTAAGATTAATAAAGAAAAAGAAAAGTCTTAACCATAACTTTTTTTAATTTTGTGAAGAAACTCTAAATCAACTCTTAAAATTGTTAAAACCATAATTAAATCATCAGTCACCTAATCCTTAGACAATTTTCATATTTTGTAATTTTTAGAAAATTTTGAAATTAAAAAATTATTTTCAAGTGTTTAAGACAAGTTAGAGTAGTTTAGCATTGTTTCAAGTTTTCAATCAAATTATTTGGAATTTTCTATATAATTGTTATCTAATTAACCTACTTATTATTCATTTTCCCTGTGGGATTGACATTTGAGATTTAAAATACTCCACTTTATTACTTTTTCTATAGTTACACTAACCTTAATCACATCGGTTTTCAAAGTAAAATCATTAAAATCATTCCAAATTTCATAATCACCTAACCAACTTGCAATAGATCATCCTTTAAATCAAATTATAGGTGATGTGTAAAAAGGTGTGGTTACTAGAACATCATCTAGAGATTTATCCCATATTTCCTTTATTTCCCATATAAACCCTATTAGACTAAAGGAGATTCCAATCATTTGTTTTGATAATGAAAAAATATTTTCATCACTAATGGCTTAGGTTTTTTATGCATTAGAAAGATAGGAAAAATGTGAAGTGTGAAAGGACATGTTTTTTTTGCTCAAGTAAAAGAACATACATGAAGATTGAAGCAAGCATGTAAGTGTTAGAGTGAAGACCTTTAATGTAAGTTTTCTTGATCTTAATCAATGCTTAAAAGGGCTTACTTGTGCGTGTTCTATTTGCATGAACATTTGCATATAGGTTTTGGATAAATGTTTTAGTGATTATTTAAATTTGATTATGACATAACATATTAGAGATTGATTTAGAATGTCATGTTAGTATTTTATAACTTGATTCAAGTTGTTTGAGATTGTTTAGGTGTGTTTAAATATTCTTGAGTCTTGTTTAGCATGTGCATGAACTTATTTGATTTGGTTTAGAAATAATTTTTTTTCTAAATATGTTAATTAGGTCATAACTTAGGAATTTTGTGTTTTTAATCTTAATTTATATGCCTTGGTGCTTAAAATTAATTTAGCAAATGATTTGGAATTTGTTTAGATTAAATTAAGACTGAAAGAAATATTTTGAAAATGTTTCTCCATGATTTTTAAGTGTTAGGCCTATATGGCACCTAAAGGGGGTGAATTAGGTGTTAAAATTTTCTTCTAAATTATTCAAACTAGTCTTGCACCAATTTCTTTAAATGTGGAAGTTAAACAACAATTTTAATTTATCAAAATAAAGAATAGTAATAAATTAAACAACATAACATAAATGTATAAAAGTAAAAAAGGAAGGAAGAGGGACACAATTGATTTGTACTAATTCGAAGCTGTCCACTTACCCTTGCGTCTAGTTCCTAACACCAGTGTTGAGATTATTACACTATTTCAATAAAAGAATACAACATCAAAGTATAATCCTTTTCAAGACTCAAGGATAACCTTTCACTCCCTTTTCTAAGACTAAAGGATAATCTAACCATACTCATTTTTTAAGTCTAAGGAATAACCTTACAGTAAGCCCTTTTTAAGGCTAAGGAATAAACCTTACATAACATTAACTCTTAAGTTTCCAACCCCACAATCTCTGCAACACACAAACCTTTTACAAAATGTCACTCTTTTGTCTTGTCAAGGTGTTAGGGGGCTCACACAAAATGTAAGAATGAATGCACAAACCAACTTAACACAAAACTTCACCAAAACATATAAAAACACTCTAAAAATACACAAAACACTTGCATATGAACTCTTAACACTTCTTCCTATCTTAAAAACACACATAACATATATATTTATACTCATTCCAAGGACAAATAGTCGTTTCCCAACGTTCATATTCATTAATTCATTTTACTATTGCAAAATTAGTCGTTGTCCAATGTTTATCTGCCAACTTACAACATTTAGTCAACCGATGAAACTATTTGGTCGACCGACCTTCAACATTTATCTGTTCGATCGACCGATCTCTTCATTTAGTCGACTAACCTTTAACTTTTAACCATTTAATTGACCAAACCTTACCATTTAATCCTAGTAACTCTAAATCCAATCAAACTTAAACTCAAATCAAAAGACAATAACCCAATATATCACAACACAAATTTCACAATTCAACACAATTAAATTCAATCATTTTACCAATTTCCTTAATACTTTAATATAATCAATTTCATCTATCTTATCATATACAATCTCATGCATAACCAAATCAGCTCGAGGCCATACAACTCCAATTTAGTTTATACAATCCAAGACTTAATCATACAAGTCGTAAAAGCATAAGAACTTTACCAAATCATTAATCATACAAATTTATTAGTCCATTCATCATTTCATCAATTCATTTAACATACATACTCTTGTAATACCTTACATGCAGTTAACCAAACATTAAGAGGATTTTCACACACCTCAAACACATATAATACCTCTTAATTATGCATCATATATGCAAATACTAAATATGAATGTTATGCATGACTATGCCCTTTCAACACATGGTAAGACCAAAAGAAAACTTACACAACCTCAGTCATAACAACCTATCAAATTCTACTCTTGAACTTAATCTTCTTTCTTCAATCCTTAAGGTTAACTTCATTTCTTCTCTTCTTTTCAACTTGGTCTTCATATATTTCCACATACTTTATAAACTCAAAGGCTCCATATGCATGCACTTTACGTCTCTAATAAACACTTTGTAACTTTTTTTCATCAAACCTATCTTAACAAACATAACAAGTTTCACAAACACATTAGTAAAGCACTTTGTCATCAAAAAAGAAAAGGTGGAACCAAATCATGGCTCAAAATTAAGGTTTAGCAACTTAATAGGTCAATCAGGACCTTAGAAAGGTTAACCAGTGCCTATAATGCAAAGCAATTAGTCGACTGGTGGACAGTGACCAGTGCACTGGTTGACTAGCCAATATAGATTTTGCAATGTTAACTTCCTTTTTTGGATAAACCTAGGTGCTTCATGATTCCTCATAGCTACCAAATCATTTTAATATCTCTTTCAGATTAAAAAAAATTACATACATCAAGTTTTTTAAGTGCTCTTATCTTCATCTTTTTCAATCCTTATTTTTTTCATAATTGCATTCTATTTTCTATGCATTCAATCCATCTTAGTAATTTTTTTAATACTTTAAGAAATTTCTAATTTGTTGGTTATCATCTTTTTGGCATTGTTGAGAGAGTTCAAAGCCATATTGTTCAAGTTTGTAAGTTTTAGTGTTTTACTTGATTGAATCTTATTGTTTCAGGTTTTATTTTAGTTTTTCATGTTTTAGTCTATCATTGATTGATTTTTTTAGGTTCCAAGAGGTTTATTATGTTGGTTGTGTGTCATTGAAAAGTTAGAATTGTTAGTTTATTGAGCTGAAATTAAAACACTATCATATTATGAGTTTTTATACTTCCATTAATCCAATCTTATGCTTTCAAGTCATATGTTCATGTTTATTGCATTATAGGTTGATCTTTGCCAATAAATTTTTTAACAAGTTGTTCTTCACGTATAATAAATAATATTTGAGTTACTTGTGATTATTAAATAAGTTTGGAATTGATTTATGTCATGAAGGCTATTGAATGAGCATTTGGGAATACATTAAGTAATGGTATTGCATAAGTTGCATAAAGAGCCCTTTCTTACATTGATTTTGATCAAGAAATTGTTAAGTTGTATATTCTAGAATTGAGGTTTAGATAGGTTGAATTTTTTATCTGTTTACTGAATTTTTTGTTTTGATTTAAGGGTTACTCTTCACCCATTTTAAGTATGATTTTTAAGGGTTTCTCTTGACCAATTTAAAGCGATATTTTGTGCTAGTTAAAGTAAGATTGTGATGTTTCTCTTCACCTCCTTAGGGAAGGAAGATTGTTATAAAGATTGCTCTTCACATCTTTTGTAGAAAGAAGAAGTTGTAAGGGTTACTCTTCATCCAAAGAAGAATATTGTATATGACTTTATTTATAGTGAAAATTCTCAACAAGATTTGTTGGGGACTGGATTGATGTCATAGTATAGTAAGAAGCAAATTGATATGAAATTCCAATGCCAGTTATGCCAATAGATTATTAGATAGGAAGAATACAGTCCAAAATTGTCGATTATTAGGAAATATGTTAGTGTTATAATCTAGTAAGAAGAAAAATTCAGTAGCTTTATCAATCATGGAAGCATATTATGTAAAGATTGGTAGTTATTGTGCTTAACTGATTTGGATTAGTCACTAAATTAGAGCTTATGGCATGAAGCTTAATAAGATTCCTACTAAATTTGATAACACTAGTGCCATATGCCTAACTAGGAATCAAATTCAACATTATAGGACAAAGTACATTGAGATAATATATCACTTCATTAGAGACCATGTGCAAAATAGTGACATTAAATTGGAGTTTAATGAGAAAAAACACTAATTCGTAATATTTTCACTAAACTAATGAATGAGGATAGGTTTTGCATGATTAAGAGAGAATTAGGTATGATAAATGGTAGGATTATTTGAAAATTTAATATGTTTATACATGCTTTTTTTTTTAAAAAACTTTGATATGAACTTCTCCATCAAATTTTATTTATATGAATTGACATCTCTTCTCGTAACTTTTTCGATAATGTCAAAAATAGAGAGAAGTTTATGTGATATTAGGTGTTTCATATAAGGATAGTCAATTTTTACACATTTTTTATGCTTATGATTTGTCTTTTTAATGTATAATATGTGAATTATGTATTATTAATCCAAAATAAGTATAATATATGTTTATTATGCAAAAGATGCATCATATGTATTTTTATGAATTTTGCATTTTTAAATCCCCTTTACGCTTTATTACCTTATAATCAGTTGATCCATAAATTTAGGGGGATTTTAATTTATTTTAATAGATGAATTTAGGGGAGTGTGATTTATATAATGAATATGTGTAATATTTGATTGGAGTTCATTAATCATATGGTTTAATATGATTATCTTTGAATGTGTTTTTACTTTCTAATATTAAATTTTTTATCATAATAAAAAAGGGAGAGATTTTTTAGCCAAGGGAGGTTTCAATCTTGATTTTGATAATAACAAAACAAGCTTTTTAATAATGATTTGATTGATGGTGTAAGGTTTAAAAGATAAGTACATTTGGAAGTAAAATACAAGATGCAAGTTTAAGCTTAAAGACCAAAATTGAGGACAAAGTAAGAACAAACATTTTGGAGTTTCAAGGATATTAGTTAGGTAGTTTTAAACTAAGTTGTAATTTTTATTTGAAGGTTTAATATTCATATGACTTAATTTGCATTTTACATTTGCAAATATGTTTCAAAGATGCATGAATTTTTCATTAGATAAGGAAATTATCATGTTTTAGTGATACTATTTTGGATTCAAATCCATTGTAAAAATGTTTTTGAAATGAGTTTGAAATGTTTTAAAGTCAAAGGAATGTTTTTGAAATGTTTATAAGTTATTTAAAAAGAAAAGTTTAAAAAATGAGCTTAAGTTTTCACAAACCGACACATTTTGTATTTGAAATTAATTATTAACTCTTAGTATCCAAAATCATCTTAGGGATCACTTGAAAGTTGGTTGAAGTTATAATTGATGTTTATAAGAATTTGGAAATTGTTTAAGTCAGTTTGGTGTTTTTTTGAGAGTGTAACAGTGGTCTACAATGGTTATACATAATGCACAATAATGTCGTTATAGTCTCAAGTGTGTTTAATGGTAGTCTACAATGGTGGGGTCAATGGTGCAGTTTTAGCCATGTCTTTTATCCAGAAGATTAATGTTTGGACATAACTATGTTATTGATGACTGAGGGAATCACCTTGTGGTCATTAACAATGTAATGGATGGTTGAAATTTTCACTCTAATAGCATTTTCTTCATTTCTATCAATTCTTATATGTAACTAATGGTATTTTGAGCTTATAAACACTATAAATAAAGTAGCTATTGGTTGTTGAACAATCTTTATGAACATTTATTAATGTTTTAAGCTATAAAAGTAATAAAAGCATTCATTGTTTTGTTTTCTTAAGCTATCATTGAAATTTTGGTTTCTTAAGTAAAGGCTTTGTTTATTAATCTAAAAAAAAACATGTTTTCAAAAGCTTTTAAGCCCTTAGATATTGAGCTTTCAACTAAAAACACCTTTGGGGTGTAATTGTTCTAGTAAAAAGGGAATGTTTAAGTTTGTTAGGTTAGGATTCATATTAAAGGTTCTTCTTTGCTTTAAAAAAGAATTGTTAAAAGTTACTCTTCACCTTCAAAAAAGATTATTAGGATTGTAAAAGAGTTCTTCTTCACCCAAAGAAGATTTGTGGTTGGCTTTTGAGATATAGTTAAACATCCAATATCATTGTTGAAGAGTGGATGTAGGAAATTGTCTTCATTACTGAACCTTTATGAAATTCTTATGTATCCTCCTTACCTTATACTATGTAGTTGCTATTTATTATGTTATCGATTAATATTTTCCTTATGAACATTTTGTATTATCATTATCATATCATCTAAGTTGAATTTTGGTGTAGGGATTACTAATAGCAAAAATTGATTTAGTTTATTAGTTTAAAACAAACTTTGATCCCACAACGAACAGGTTACATTTTATAGCTATTTCAAATTTTGTGCAATAAAAAGAAAAGAAAAAAAATGCAGACCCCTGATGCAGTGGAATTAAAAGACAATTAAAGAAATTAAAGAAAACAAATAATAATGCAATGAGATAAGAAAAAAATAAGAAATACGAAAAGCAGGGTAGAAGACATTATTTGGATTCATGAATTACAACTGATCATTAAAAATATATAAATTGTACTATGACTAAGATGCTAGCCTATAGACATAAATAAGCTCTTATGTCCTATGTTCCTCCTATTTTAGATAAATCCAACAAGCTCTAAAAATATCCCTAATTATGTGATAGCCTAGAACAAGCTCTCTAAATTTAATAGTATAATAACATTAATATTATCGATCATTTATTAAGGACAATTGATCCAAGTTAACTAACACTTTAAATAATTGAAGCTAACTTTTTTTGACAATTTCAACCAACAATGATGGTAAGTATACCGATCACAAGTAATATAATGGAATATTTAAGATCCAAGTTATCATCCTACAAGGAATTCCAAATTGCAAGTACTAGGTTAATTAGGTCTCAATTATCTGGAGTTCCCAAATTGAATGAACTAACTAACTAAAGTTACCAAACTAACTAAAAAAGTCAAGTTATAAAAAGATGATTAAGTTGGATTTAAGGATTACCTATTAGATTAATTGGTTAAGGAATTAGGTTTCAATGATTTAAATGATTAATTATGGATTAGGAGGCCTGTCGTAGGGTTTCTTCACTAAATCAAAGCAATGTTGTGGTTAAGATAATGCCTTTTCTCTAATAATCTAAGTTGAAGTTTGGTCATTCATCAATCTTAAGCATTAGGCTTTCAAGTTTAAGAAGGTTAACCTAAAAATTTCAATTTTCAGATTATATCCCTCAAGATAAATCAATTTTTGGTCATTCAATGATTAAAATCAAGTTGTTTAATGAATTGACCAACAATTTAGTTAGATATCTCAAATCCTAATTTGTTTCTTAACTTTATTCTAAGTGTTTAAGTTAGAATAAGAATTAATCTCTTCATTTAGACAAAATAAAACCTTCAATCATGCATGGAATCTTATTCAAAACATATTTAGATCATTTACTAACCATTCCCTAAACATAAAATCAACCACTCAATTTAATCAAGAAACAAAGTATACTCATCATATTCATTATATTCTTGAAATTTTTCTCTAATTTCATGTTTTCAGTGTTTCCTCTCTGGCTTCAGAACATCTATATATATATATATATATATCTAGAGCAAGTGGGAAGCAAGCTGCAGAAGTTGCAACCAATGTAAGAAGGAGATCTAATTGGAAATATTGTGACAAGTACCTAAACAACGCTTGAAGTGGAGTTAAACGATTTTGTTTTACTACTTAGGTTTAACCTCCAAAACTGACTTAAATGTAGGTTTGGATAAGTTAAATGGGAGTATGCTTACACCCACAATTTTAGTCCTGTTTTTGCTCCAGTCTTCACATTTTACTTAATTTTCACTTCAACTGAGGTACAATCTAAAAATTAAACAATTTAGAACATAAATAAACCAATTACGCATCAAAATAGGGGTGAATTAATATTTAAAAAATCATATAAAATCATATAAAATGAACCCCTATGAATTCCCCCATACTTAAACATTTTCTTGTCTTCAAAAAAATTAATCAATCATCAATCTCAAAACAACATATAACCATAGGAAAAATGATTCCAATTCATTAACCATGTCGTTGAAGAGATTTCCTTAATCATTTAATCAATATAACCAACTAAGAGGTTATAAATTTGATTAATCAGATCAGGTCACAAAAGAAATTAAACCACTTGATGCTTTTTCAAATTTAACCGAAGTCACAAATTTAATTTTAAATGTAAAATGAATCTAAACCAAGCAAAGAGTATCATCATTTTAAATAAATTCACATCCTTAATCTATTAAGCACCAAAATTAAATAATAATTTGAGCCTGGCTTGGTTGAGAGGTCATTTAATCTTTCTATGTGAAGATGATCATTTTGTTATGAACATCTCTGGTTACTTGATTAAATCACCTTATATCAGCTAGCTACTAACACCACTATTTAATTTCGACCAATTGGTTCGAAGCCAATGGAGTGAATGAAAAACTTGCTCACTTTTTAATTTTAAGTGCTTTTCTTTTCATTTTCCATCTTCATTTTCATTTTTCATTGTTTGCATAATTTAGAATTTAAGAAGATGAAAATGTTTAAATTGTGTAACAATTTACTAGAAATATTCATTTTATATAGGAACTCTCATAATGATCGTGAGGAATTAATTATCCAAAACATGAATCAATTTAAAATCAATTGATCATTAATTGTCATAATCAAAATCTTAACATCTAAATTGGTCAAAAAAAACTAAAGTCAAAAGGAAAAATGTTAAATGGTATTAATCAAAATCAAAAAAAATTTCTACAAATTATAGATTATCTTAAAAAAGATGATAAAATTAAATACTAGAGGACAAGTAAAAATAAGTATGACATAACGATATCCTTCCCCTACACATAAAGTTAAATATTATCCACAATGTTTATAAAAACAAGAAGGAAAGACAATATGGGAGATAAAGGAATATAAAGCACCCATAATGATAATATCTTGTCGATCCATTGACGTGAACAATAAAATAAGTAATTGAATGCAACAATTGGAAAGCATAAATAATAGATGAAAGTACAAATGCAACATATACAAAAAGAATGCTCCATATATAAATATACTGTTAAATGACACAAAAGGGAGCATATGCATGAAAGAAATATAAATAAAAACATAAATAAAAAGTAACTAAGGTAACAACCATACAAAAAGCCTTACCCATGAATAAAAGAGGATAATCTTGATAGATCTAGCTAGGTGGCAGAAGATGAGAGGTAACATAGTGCCAAAAATCACTTAGTTGATATTGAGCTATATTGACTTGCTCGTGAACATTAGTAACTTAAGTCTTAATAAAAACCAAATTAGACTCAATCCGAAATAGATATTGCTCGAGGTGATGAAGCATAGGAGCCTGATCTTTGGAAGCAAAGGGAGGCACAACTATAGGAGCATCAACTGTAGGAGGAGGATGATCAACACTAAGGGTGGCTTTAGAAGAATCCTTGCCTATGCCTTCCTTAGATGGGACTATAGGCTCAAGTATAGGGACATCAGCATCATCCACATACTCTACACCCTAAAGAGGTCTCTATACTAGGTTACGTCACTTATCACCTACTCAAGCCTACTTTTAAAGCTTTAGAGTAGGGTATCCAATTATCAAAGTGGGCTGAGGTTGCATTGCAACTTGACCGTAAAATGTGACACCAACCTCTTGAAAAATCCTTGTCAAAAGATTTAGGAAATAAAAGTTCTTATGTGTATGTCATTAGTAGATCACATTCCCTATGTTGTGTAAAATAAAAGCATATAAAGGCAAGCCCTCAATGGCCCATGATTGTAAATACTAGGTCAATTGAATTACAATTATCTAGAGAACTAAGGCTTTGTAATTTATAAAATAAATACTATAAGAAAACTAAAACCTAGAATGTTTTCAATGTATTGTAAAAGAGTTCAAGGTTTCTTTTTCCTAAATTATCTAGATAAAGCTTTGATGGTTGATGATTTAATTGATCGATCAGTGATGCTTAATCTAGGGTATCTTCTTTAAATTAAGAAAATGCTATGCTTGAGACACTGATTTATCTCTATTGGTCCTATCCTTAAGTTTGGTTATGCTTCAAACTTAGGTAATAGGTTTAAAGCCTAGGAAGTCTAATTCTAAATTTTCCTAATTCAAGACTAGCACCCTCATGATTAACTAAGTCTTTGGCTATTTCATTGACTTAAACCACGTGGTTTATTGATTTTTCTAATAACCTTGGTAGAGATTGTCGGATCCTAGATTATCTGATAGAAATATCCTAAGTGATTAGTTCAGGACAAGTATTAAGAATTCAATAAAAAAATTAATTAACTAATAATGCATTAATCATAAATTAACATAAATTATCCATCAATAAAAACATGTAACAACCTAGCTAAACTTAAATTAAACATTAAGCACAGAAATTAATTAAATGTAACAAAATAATTAACTAAAACAACATAAACCTTGATTAATTCATAAATAAAACCATAATACATAGGATTAAAGGTTAGAAATCACTAAAGATGGATCTGAGATGATTAAATAACTATAATCCATGTGATTACAACTTCTGGAAGAACCTAAAAACTGATTTTAAAAATATTGAAACTAAAAAAAAAACAACCTAAACTTCTTTGATCTTACAAAACAGAAAAGAAAACATTTACAAGTCCTAAACTACTTATTTATGGAGCTCTGAGACATCCTTTATTTATAGGAGGAGCAACAACAGAAGTGGGGAGACAATCAACTACAAATGTTGAGGAATCTGCTACAAAACCGTGTCTGCACCTTATAATGGTAGGTGGAACAACGGACAACTACATCGTTGAAGGATGAACAAGTCGTTGTTTCTAGTATATTTTTGACTCCTTTAATGGTGTTCTATGGATCCATCAACGGTGGGCTATTAGACCACCATTGATGGTCCAGAGTTAGGATGTTTTATCTCCTTTTTGCTTAATTCTCTAATTCTTCACATCAATATGTAAATTAAACAATTAAGCACAAAAGTAGAGGTAAATTGACATCAATTAACATCCAAAAACATTATAAAATTCACCCATAATGGATCATAAACCATTAAATATCTTATGCAAAATAGGTATCTATAAACCTAATTTTGTTTAACCCACTTGCTCTGAGAGTCACATTAGAGCTTAATAATGCAATAACTATCTGCTTTTGAATGGAAAGTTGATAAGTCAAATAGTTATGCTTACCAAGTGGCTTGATTAGGTGCAAATTTGAGTAGGCCACATAAATGGAGAAAGTAGGATCGAATTCTACTCTATCATCTGCAATCCCATCCGCCCTATGGTCATAAGGATCTCCTAAATTTGGTACACCTAAGAGTGAAGATACTAAAGCACGAGTAATGAAAAGAGGTATACCTCTCACCATAGATCGAATTTCAAGGAGATATTTGCTTTCCTTTTCTTCAATATTAGCGTAGAATTCCTGGACCAAAAGTTGTTAGTAGGGGCCGACAAGAACTAAAACAAGATCCCATGCCAACGCTAAAAAATCTCCCAATTGTGAATCCTAAGTAGATATTAGAGACCTTTTGGTGATGAATTCATTTGAAAGATGAATCTCGAACCAATTCGAATTTTTACAACTTGAGAAGCAAGAATCATCAAACGAGGGCCTCTTTCTTGAGCTTGAAGCATCTTGGAATTGTTGAGGAGATATTATGAGCTAAAACTGTTCATAAAATACCTATTAAAGGCCAAGAATTAGAAAATTAGAATTGACCTTCAGTAGAATATTTTAGAGGTCACCAGAATATTCCAAATTTTCCAATGAAGGGAACCAAAAGATAGATAATTCAACAAGGAATATAATGATACCCAAAATATTGAAAAATAAGCCCTAAAACTAAAAAAATGCAAAAATTCAGAGAGGCAATGTAAACAATACTTGAGGGGGTTTTTGTGGATTTTGGCATGATTTGGGTGTTTTTTTGTGCAATTTAAGGGTAAAATCAGATAGAGAACAAAAAGTATGACCAAAAGAGCCCTAAAATGCTATTTTTGGTGAAGAAATGAGATAGAAACCTAAGAGGAAGAAGATGATGAACATGAATGAAACTACATCATTTTTTGTTTAACAGGGACTTAAATGGCAATTTCTAGGGAGTTAAATGGCACAATTGAAGTCCTATAATTTAGTTTCCTATACATATTTGAATGGAGGTCTTAAGTAGGTTTACCATATCATTTTACCCCTGTTATTTTACTCCTATACAATCCACCTAAAAATATTTTTTTGACATAAATCCTCATCTAATCAATCATAAATTAATTTTAAACAAAGCTCAGACTATTATATAATTAATTTTCTTAAAGGTAGGCATTAAAAACATTATAAACTATTGAACCAAGGGAGGTTTCAATCTTGGTTTTGATGATAACAAAAAACGCTTAATCACTAATGGTTTGAGTTTATGATGTTAATCTTAAGGTTAGGTATGTTTCAAGAAGGATCCATTATAGAAAGCTTGGAGTTGGAAGGTCAAAATTGAAGTTAATGTCAATTCAAGTGAATTGGAAGTTCCAAGAGCCTAGATAGGTTGTTTCAAACTTGCTTGTAAGTTTTACTTGATGTTCA
>JAOXYD010038902.1:0-13805 GCA_028565735.1 Pinacopodium congolense | reverse complement strand
GTAGAGGCCATCCTTTGCCTTAGCATGTCCAATCCTCCTCCTCGAATCCCTTTCCTGAAATAAACAGAAATCTTGATAAAATAATACATGGCAATTTGTATCAGAAATGAGTTTTTTTTACAGAAATAAGGTTGGTAGATAGTTTAGGGATATGGAAGACATTTTTAAAAATCAGACTAGGGTTAGGTTAATGTCACTAATTCCAGCAATATTAATTAAGGATCCACCTGCATTAGATATTTTTTTGTTACCAGAGTAGGGTTTATAGGTTGTGAAAAAGGTTGAGGTATTGGTCATATGGTCTGTAGCTCCTGAATCAATGATCCAGAAACATTGGGAAGAGGAGTGGACTGAGGCACTTACACTGACCAGAGCAAGAGACTCACCAGAAAAGGCAAGAGAGGTACTACCTGAAGAGTAGATAAGTCCCCTAGTTTGTTTAGTACAAGAATTTGTTTGTTAATTTCTCCTTGGTTTAACTTCCCTATGTCTTGAGCTAGTTGCTCTTGCTCTGCTGCAGCAATTGCATTCGCCTGTCCACCTTTTCTGCGCTGTCCCCATCTCTGATTCCACTTTTGATTTATTTGAGATTCTCCTTTCTGTCCCCAATCTCAGCTTGGAGGCTTGCCATGTAACTTCCAACATTTCTCCTTTGTATGCTTAGGTTTTTTGCAAAATGTACACCATAATTCATCAAGTTTCTGCTGTCCAAATCTTCCTCCTCCAATTCTGCCCTGTTTGGCAGCAACCATTGCGCCACTTTCAAGTGTTTGAGTATCTACCATAACCATCCTCCTACTTTCTTCTCCTCGAATGAGTGCTACCACCTCATTTAAAGAGGAAACCTCCTGTCGTCCTAATATTTGAATCCTTACCTGATCATATTCAGGGTTCAATCCCACAAGAAAATCATATACTATGTCTTGTTCTACAAAATTCTTCAGTAGAGCAGCATCTTCAGAGCATCTAGTTTGCAGCACCCGATAATGATCCAGTTCCTCCCATAACGTTTTCAACTGGTTGGCATATTCTGTAATTGACTTACTCCCCTGTTTTGTTGCCATTGTTCTCACTTTCACCTCATATATTTGGGCTGCATCTTTGGCCTTTGAATATGTTTGATGAAGTGTGGACACCAAATGTCCTTGGCAGTTGACAAGAACATACACGTATCACTAATTTCAAGAATCATGGAATTCCACATCCATGCTATGATTAAGGCATCCTCCTTATCCCAAGCTTCAAACTGTAGGTCTCCTTCCTTGGGACCAATTCCATTCAGATGGCTCAACCTCCCCTTTCTTTTCAAGGTAGTTCGAATAAACTGAGACCATTTCAGATAGTTTTTGCCATCCAATTTGAAGGTTGGTTGGATGGTAGGCAAAAATCTCCTAGAGGAGGCTGCTATAGGGAGTTTGTCATTCCCTGCTGCACTCCACTTGTTTCCCTAATTTCTGACATCTTCTAGGATTAAGGAAAATTGATCTAATGATATGGAGAGGAGGAGAATGAATTGTACCAGCAATGAAGGCTGATACAAAGAGAATTACTGGAATTGTAAGGAGAATTTCCAACAATCAAGGCTGGATGAAAAATGACTGACAATCGATTAATTAGAGATCAATAGTAGTGAATCTGGTAATCTGACAATGAAGGTTAGATTAGAAGAAAATGAAACAGATGTAACTTGCAGTCGAATTGATCTTCTTGTGGCTTTGATACTATGCTAAGAAACTATAAAGATTTTTGATAGAGAGACTGTCTTACATTCACACCTGACAACAGGGGTTATTCCCCCCTTTTTAATGTACACGGTTCACCAAAGCAGAAATAATTGCTTTGGTCACTGCCTCTAATGAAATAGAAATAACTGCTTTGGTAATTGCTTCTAATAACTGCCATCCCTATTTACAATTACTGTAATAATAACTACCTTTAATAACTGTCTATTGCACCTATCAAATAAGGGAGAATATTCTGAATTAATATTTATTTATTTCGATAGATACATATGAATTCAAGAGGTCAATTCAATTTTGAAAATGAATAGCAACAAAAATTTTATTTGATATGCTCCTTGGACTGTTATTTCAATATTTCAATCTACTGAGAAGTCAGTGCTTGTGCTAAACTATTGGATGTTGATCTTATTGTATGTTTACACTTTAAGTACTCCATGACAAACAATTCTCTTCCATTCTGTCGTGGTTATAGCATGCCTGTATGTTCTCTTCTTGTAGGACCTGGTTGTAGTTTTGTGTACAAGCATATTTTTCAGTTCTGATGATAGTCTTTTGTCATTCGATAGTTTTTTTTCTTAAAGTTCAAGGATGAAGTGTTTTTGTTTATGTGTATGTATTAGTTAATTGGTTGCTTATTGCTCGTTGAAATTATCTTCACCTACAGACTTTTGGATGGACTCCTCAAGAAGCTAAAATGCATATGGTTGACAATTACTTCGACCATTCCGAAGTGAGAAATTTTTGTTCACAATCTTTTTCTAAAACTTTTCCTCACCCTGAAAGTATGTTTATTTATGTTGAAATTGCAGTGGATGGTAATTGTTGAGGTTCTTGGATCAAACCCTCGACATCTTTTTGAGCTTTATGCTCTAAAACAAGGCAACCACTACCAGAAGTAAGACCCACTATTTAATGTGATGTACTTTGTGGAATATAGGTAGACTAATGATAATAGAGATTATGCATTTAGAAATTGACTTTATTTCAAGGCAACTACTACCAGAAGCAAAACCTACTATTTAATGCGATGTACTTTGTGGAATATAGGTAGACTAATGATAACAGAGATAATGCATTTAGAAATTGACTTTATTTCTTCTTCCATACCAAGGATATGAGTTTATTTGAGTTCATTTCAGACCAATGATGAAATTTGAGAAGAATGAGTTTACTCACGATATTATTAGCAGAATGTTGCAGGTATTTATACAGAAATACATAGGTTGAAATAGGAAAGTAATCCCTATAATCATGCTAAAATCCCTATTACTATGGCTATGACTATGACTATGTTATTTACATTAACTTTGTAATTCCTATGATCACGTTATATTCTGTAACACTCCCCCTCAAGCTGGAGCATATATATTAATCATGCCCAACTTGTTACAAATATAATTAACCCAACTCCCTGGTAATGCTTTGGTGAATACGTCAGCTAATTGGCGTCCTGTTTTGACATGTTGAGTTGAGATCGATCCATCTTCTAGCTTTTCTTGGGTAAAATGACAATCAACTTCTATATGCTTGGTTCTCTTATAGAATACAGGATTATTTGCAATATAAATGGCTGCTTCATTGTCACACCATAAGTTCATGGGTTTAGATTGACCAAACCCAAACCATATAAGTTCACAGGTAGTCTGAGCCATAGCCCTATATTCTGATTCTGCACTTGATCGAGATACAACACCCTTTTTCTTACTCTTCTAAGAAACAAGATTGTCTCCAACAAAAACACAGTAGCCTGTGGTAGAGTGCCTGTTTGAAAGATCTCCTGCATAGTCAGCATTAATAAATCCTTCTATAGTGTGATGACCATGATTTTGATATAAGATGCCACGTTCTGGTGCACCCTTTAGATATCTCAAAATATGAATAACACATCCCAATGTGAGGTTCTAGGAGATGACATGAACTGACTTACAACACTTACTGGAAAGGCAATATCAGGACGAGTGATAGTAAGGTAATTCAATTTTCCCACAATTTTCCTATATTTTTCAGGATTCTCAAGCAAGTTTCATCTCCAACTTTTAACTTCACATTTGGTATCATAGGTGCATCACATGTCTTTGCCTCAATAAAACCAGCATCATTTAATAAATCCAGACAATATTTTCTTTGAGATAGGTTAATTTATGATTGCGAGAAACTTCAATTCCTAAGAAGTATTTCAATGATCCTAAATCCTTTGTCTGAAAGCGAGTCCCAAGGAATGCTTTCAACCTTGTGATCCCTGCTTCATCACTTCCAGTGATTACTATATCATCCACATAAAACACCAATAAAATGCACCCAGAACTAGATGATGCAAAGAACACTGAGTGATCATATGCACTTCTTCACAAGCCAAACTCAATCATTACAGTACTTGGAAGTCCCTCTTGGTTTTGAATCTAAAGAAGGAGCAGTATGCAAGTTAAAGAAACTCTTTATGGACTTAAACAACCATTGAGAGCTTGGTTTGGAAGATTTTCTAAAGTAATGACTAGCTTGGGATATAGGCAGTGCCAAAGAGGTCATACTTTCTTTGTGAAACACTCAAAATTAGGAGAGTGACAGCATCATTAATGTATATGGATGATTTCATGGTAACATATAATGTTATAGATGAGATGAACAATTTAAAAAGTTTTCTATTAAGAGAATTTGACGTCAAGTAACTTGGGAAGCTAAAATACTTTTTAAGCATTAAAGTTGCACATTCCAAGCAAAATTTCTTCATTTCTCATCAAAATTACGTGCTTGACTTATTAAAGAAAATGGGGAATTCAAGAAAGGAGAAAATGTAATTTTAAAGGCCTACACTGATACTGATTATGTTGGTTCATTAGTACTACCTTAGGTGGTAATTTGAAATTAGGTCAAGTGCAAAATCTGAAACCAAGTAAAGTGCAGAATCTAAATTCAGGTCGATGGTATTGTGAATATGTGAGTTGCTTTGGTTAAAAATAGTTTTTAATGATCTGAAGATAAAATTGGAAGGCCTAATGAGACTGTACAAATTGAATTGTGTATAACCCTGTACAACATGATTGAGCAAAACACACTGATGTTGACAAGTATTTTATTTAAGAGAAACTGTTTAGTGGCTTAATCTGCAATTTGTTTGTTTAAACAAAAGATAAATAGTAGACATATTCACAGAGGCTACAACGTACTATGTTCCAAGACACTGTTTGCAAGCTTGGAATGGAAGATATCCATTGACTAGGTTAAGTGAAGTGTCCAATAATGTGTTTTACTAGGGCAATATTCTGTTTCTACTGCAATCCTTAATCTTTAGGAAGTAATGTAGTCCTTAACTCCTAATCTTTAGGGACTTGATAGGTGATAGAATTTAATGTTCTAATTGGGTTGTTCAGTTTGTGTGTGTATACATCTATGTTTATAGGTCATTTGAATCAATGAGAATTATTTTCAGAGTTCATGAATTGTGATAGTTTATTAAAAATAAAGACCAGTTGGAACAATTTGGATTGACCTGTTCAACCAGTCATACAGCCATGTCAACCCAAATCAAACTGTTTCTAGACAACCACACTGACCAATCCTTAGTTTAATTGGTGTGACTGACCAATTTGATCAAGGTTTTACAACCATGGGTGTGGATGCGGGTGTCAAGCTGTCCTTATAAGTTTTTTGAGGAAATTGAAGAGGATTATATATTTCTCTATAATAACGCTTCAATTCTACTTTGTGCTATTTATTTACTCTAATATGGAAATGCAAGTAATTACTATTGATTTTAATTGTAATCCTTGAAGGATGCCATTTAAGTTGTTTATTCCCGCGACTTTGTAGTTTGTTTTACAGACAACTTTGTAACAGTGACCTTGATTTTTCTTTATGATTTTGAAGAATGTGGGTGCTCTTACAATCGTATGATTTTAAGTTTTCAATATCATAAATTTCTAAGTGAATAAATTGAAGAACTAATGTTAGAACTCTGTGATTGTTCTTCCATTCTAATTTAAATAAATGTTATCTGTTTGAATATTGTTATTAAACATATTTTTGTTGTCCTCTGCTTTGTTATCACTTCTTTTACATGAAAAAAAAGAAATTGTGTGTTTGTTGTTCTGCGGGATTATCGACTCATTAATCTCTAGCTCTATATAACTGTTTCATATATACATTGTCAGATATGTCAGATAGTTCTTTAGTGTTCAATTGTGGCTGACTTACTTTTCAGCTAGTGTGAAGAAAGAAAGTGATTCTGCTTTGAATTCCTGGAGGGACCTTATTTACAATTCAAAAGAGTGGTGGGACTACCGCTGTTTTAAGCTTGACGGATTGGTGATGATGTCATCTCCTCTGTTTTTTGTAACTGTTGATATTAGCTGCAATACTCATCTGTCCTATGAATCATCCGCTATTGGTCTACAGTTAAATCCCAAGTATCCTGATTTCAAGCGCAAGGATGGTAACCTGGCTCTCTGGGTTGACAATGCATCAAGCTGGATTTTGTCAGAGCTCAAGAAAGTGGAGTTTGATGTCCCAACACTCAAATTACAACAACGGAAGCAGCAAAAAGGTTCAAAATATTCATGATTTGCTTGATTTACTTCAACTGGCTAGTCAAGCATAACGTTTGCATAGATAAATGGATGATATTTAGTAAGTGTGAATCAGTTCATGCTAGTAATAAATTTTTTCATGACGTATACGTATTATAGTTGTTAAAGAAAATCTGGATCTTTTCTGTATTGTTGTAGTTTTGACTAAGCAGCATCGTTAACATTATGTAAAGTATATAAATAGGTGTCAGCTGCATGTTTGAAATAAGGATTGTTGTTTTTTCTTCAATATGGTGTGTGTAATTTATGGCGTATGTAAGAACGTGTCTGATGATCATGGGACATTGAAGAAGGATATTTGGAAGATGTTTTGGCCTTTCAGATTATTTTGACCAAAATTCATTGATTCAATAGGTGAGCGAGGTATGGGAAAAAAGTTGTTCTTATAAAGGCACTCCATTGTGAAAACAGAGATAAGGAGCTTTGATGCAAAAGAGTTTAAAGTTTACAAAAGAAATAAAAGAAGCCAAGTTACTAAACCACAAGCGTTAATTTAATGGGATGAAGATTGAGAGTTGAGTTGATAGCGAAGACAAAGGGCTGAAGTTTGTTTGTGTTAGGATTTTGTATTAAAAAAGGACTTTAGATGTAGTATCCTTATTAGATAAAAGGACTTTAGATATATTACTTATTTAAGAATAAGGAAATCCTATTAGAATAGGATTCAATTTTCAAATATTTAGTTAGGAAATTACTATTAGAATAAGGACTCTCTCTATATATTTTTCTATAAATATGCACGAATTCAGCCTTTCATCAATAAGATTCAGAATTAGTTTTCTCTAAACTTGATTTTTTTATAGAAGGTGTGATTCTTTTTTTCTAAGAGTGATTCTTAGATCCTAGGAGTGATTCTTCATTGTCTACCTATTGTTTATTAATCTAACCTGAAATTCCAACAACCCTAAAACCCTAAATTCTAACCTAAAGTTCCAGCAATTAAACCTTAAACTTTCAGCTATCCCAAACCTGAAATTGTGATAAATTTAGGAGCCGTTTGGTATCACTTCTGTTTTTTTTTTAATGTAATTTGCTATTTTTGTTTTCTATTTTTGAGTTTTTGTCTTTCTTTTGTTAAAAAAACAAAAGCATGTTTAATTAAGATTTGTAATAAAAAAATATAAAACAAAAACCTGTTTATTAGAAATCTGTAACAAAAAAAAAACATAAATTTGTTTGGTTATATCATCCTGTTTTTTATTTATTCTTATTACATTATTATATGTTAATATTAAATTTTAGTTAAATTTATTTCTTATTACATCACATTGTATTAGTTAATAAATTCACGTTTTTATTAGAATAAAAGGTTTAAATATTTAATATAATTAAAGAAAATTAATTATTAACTATCTCTATATAAGAGGAGTCAAAATAAAACATAAAAATTTACATTAGATCATTCCGATTAAACAAAAAAAGATATTCAACAATCAATAATGTTTAAGTCATTAATAGTAATATGATATAGAAAAATAAAAATACATCAATTACAATTATCATTAATATAATCATTTCACATTTGTGTAGCAATTTCATCTTGCACTCGAGACTTATACCAAAGTTGTGCTTATGTGATATTATACTGCACTTAAGAGTTAGCATCTTCTTTTACACTTTCAACAATTTGATCTTTAATTTCTGTACAATTATTAGAAGCATTCGTATTGTTCAAAGCTTCTATCAGTATAAAGTAATTACAAGTGAATGGAAAAAAAGAAGGGACAATCACCATCACATTTTGTTAAATCAAAGGAATTAAACAAACACACAGAAACTATAAACAACTTAAAGATGATGCAATGAAAATCTATATATCACATACACATCCGAGAATTAGCATCTAGATTCTAGAAACATAAATACAACATTATAGAGTTCAAGACATCCGAATTAATCTCATACACATCCAAATCTTTGCATATATATCATACACATCCGAATCTTTACATATTAATCTCATATATATGCAATGTAAATATATATATCACAAACAACTTAGACAGATTAATCTCATTCACATCCAAGAATTAGCATCTAGATTCCAAAAACATAAATACAACATTATGGAGTTCAAGAGATCTGAATTAATCTCATTCACATCCAAATCTTTGCATATATATCATACACATCCGAATCTTTGCATATTAATCTTATAAAATTGCAATGAAAATGTATATATCACAAACAACTTGGACAGATGGAGTTCAAGACATCCGAGAATTAGCATCTACATTCCAGAAACATAAATACAACATTATGGAGTTCAACACATCCGAATTGATCTCATACAGATCCAAATCTTTGCATATATATCAAAGACATCCGAATCTTGGCATTTAATCTTATAAAATTGCAATGAAAATCTATGTATCAGAAACAACTTGGACAGATGGAGTTCAAGACACAACCACCGAAATGCCACAAAACACAAGAACTGTAAACCCAAATGATCATGTTTCTCAAAATTTTGCATCCAGATTCCAAAATTTAACTACTACAAACACAAAATCTATAGGGTTTTACCACAAATACAAACTGACAAAATTCAGAACAAAAAATCAAGAATTAAAAACAAAATTAAGAAGTACAACAAGGTTGGGTTTAGCATCAAAAGGTAGGAAATTGCCAGAAAAAAACGAAACCACACCTCAGAGAAAGAAGAAAAACAACTGATGGGGGAGTACCGCCGATTGCCCAAACTTGCCAACACTACCAACCCAAACCGAAAAATGCCTACAAGCAACTAGATCTGCTTAGAACAGAAGAGATTGAGGCAAAAAAAGAAGAAAATTGTTGAAGTTTGTCGAGATCCATACCTCCGTCTCACAATTGGAGCAAGAAGAACGGTGCTAGGAGCAAGGAGCAAGAAGCAGGGCACAAGGAGTAACAAGAACAACGAAGGAAGGAGGAGCACGGCGAAAGGGGCTGAGAGAATTGCACAAAGAACTGTAGAGTGCGGAGGAAGTGTTTTAGTACAGAGGAAGTGTTTTTCTCCTGTAGAGAAACGATTTCTCTACTTTTTGCAATTTGTTTTAAAAATACAGAGAAACATGAATTTTATGTTTCTCTAATTTTGTTTTTGTTTCTGTATTTTCATAAACACAAACAAAACAGAGACAGGCCAAACACGTTTTTTCACATGGGTTTCTGTGACAAGAAATGTAAACAGTAAACAACAAATAAAAATGATAACAAACAGCCCCTTAGTTGCATCCAGATCTGGAAACTCAATTTTCCGGCAGCTTAGAGATGTTCAACAGCCCAATTATCCTAATCTTTGAAAGTTTAATTTTAATTTGTTATTTCTTCTACTCGTCCTACATCAAGCTTCCTCTTTTATGTGTGGTAAAATGTTGCCTTTGTGCATGAATTGGATTGCGGTTGTGCCTGTTATTTGGTTTTTGTCAAGAACTTGGAATAGATACAGTATGTTTGGTCTGTTTCTATATGATTTTTGACGGAGAAACACTTTCACCTGATTGTCTTCTTTTGTCATGAAATGCTAATGGGTTTTCTGAGTTTTTTGTTTCACTGAATGAAAATCAAAGGATTGATATGCTATTGAGTAGGAAAAACTTTGCTGTTGCTTACCATCATATAGTTCCACTTTTTTGTATGTTTGTGTGTAGGACTAGAAGAGACTGATGTATTTCTCAGGAATATATAGGCTGCAAAGGCTGAATGAACTGAATCCTTAGTTATATTCTTGATCTGATCACTTTAAGAAGACCAGTGTTTTCTGTGCCTTTAGCACTTTGCATTTTCCATTTAAAAACACAAGAAGATGTAAAGAAAGATGGGGATTTGAATTCCCTTTTCTGCATAATATGCAAAGATTTTTTATAAAGAAATCATTGTCGCAACAATACCATGTTACAAATTGATTTCTTATAATCTCCCTGATTAAAAAAAAAAACCATCAGACTTGAAATTTGTGCCATTCCTTGTCTTTGCAACGTTAATGGCATTGGATTCTATGATATGCACATTTTGTCAATCTCAGAGTACCTGGCTTAAGTTATTTGCAATAGAGGTCTTTTAGCTTCCAATAGACCTTCATGACCACATTCAGTTGTGAAGGTTTTGTTCATTACTGGCCTGTTATCCTTCTGTCTAATCTTTGATGGTTATCTGAGTATTCTATTCAAAATATTAATTAACATTAAGTTCTACATTTTGTCTTATACGAAGCCCTAAGTTTAATACTGAGGACAATGCTTGGTTCAAGAAAAAGTAGGCTAACATGTATAAAAATTGAGCATCTAATGCTGCTTGTTTATTCAAATATTTATTGGATTTATTAATCAAATATTACTTGAGGTATTATTCATATGTTGATGTTCCCTTGGTGAACTCTTTAGATACTTCTTATCTATACATCTTTTTATGATTATTAAAATTTGAGGAACTATATGGAGTCCTAGAAAATCAAACGTGAGTGACCTTAGAAATCTAATGGCCTAAAAGAATCATTGAGAAAGGGATAGTCTGCGTTGTTTGCCTTAGCTTCTCATTTTCATTTTGCATTTTGGATTATACTATTTGTCTAGGTATTTTCCCCTATATCTTTTAATCTTTTCCATGACATACTATCTGGTGGGTACATTCAGGGGATGAATATTGGAAGGACTTGGTGGAAAACCCTGCTAAATGGTGGGATAACAGAGTAAATAAGGTAAGATCATGGATGGTCAGTTATCTAGCACATCTGTTTGTGAGCTACATGGTTGTGACATGCGTTGTTTAGAAAAATGTGAGAGGTCCTGACTTCAAACACAAAGAAACTGGTACGGGACTGTGGCTTAACAACTCGCCAGATTGGGTTCTCGCAAGATTGCCTCCCACAAAACAAGAACAAAAAGATCATGTTGATAGGAGGGAGACAATGCCTTCTTGATGTTGATCATGCATCAGTTAATCAGGTTTGGTGTGACACATTTCTCTACTCAGAGATTACATTCTTGAATTCTTATTAATATATATCCATGCATAAACAAACCTAAAATCTTGACTTTGCTAACAGGTTACAATTCTGTCACTTTTCACGAGAAAGATGCTATTTCATAAGGCCATAAAAAATTTGAGCATCTCAGCGGATAAGAAGCTTTCATTTGATCTATAGTCTCCTATTATAGCTCTCTTTAAGTTTAAGTGTATCAGATGGCCATATGTAATGATGCTATATGTTTCTATTTTGACATAATTTGTTTACTTTCTGAAGTTCCAAAACACATTGGCAGTGGTTGTTTAAATTTTTGGCTACCATTACTTGTGTGAATCTTTAACAATAAGTGACCAGTAGCCAGTTTCTGTTGCAGTACAAAGTTTAAGGGCTGTGAAATGTCACAGAGAAGTTGCGGAGTTCCAGAATGAGGGAAAGAGTTTCCATTTCAAATTGTTGAAAAAGAAACTCCAAACTCCATATTTGGTTATTTGACAATTTCCATGGAATAGGCTCGTAGCATAGCAGAATTGAAACAAAAAATAAAAAAAGAAAAATCAACAACCCATGTTTTAATTGAACGGCTAGAGGTTCAGAAATAGTCCCCTTCAGTTTTGGAATTATCGCTTTCGATTGCCGAGTTCACGTGTTGCTTTTTCTAAACCTTCCTTTTTTATTTCGTAATTTGCATAATCGTGTTCCGAGTCCTTCCATGTGTTCAGAAGCTGAATCGCCTTATGCGTAATATTATGCCTGCCGTATTGGGCTAGGGGCCTCAGTTAATCCTCTCTAAAGTCCAATAGATATATTTTTATTTTGTAATTTGCATTATGTAGTCCTTCCATTTTATTGCATATAGAATCGTGTCTTACGCGGTAATATCATGTTTGTCGTCTGAGTTCGTGCCATGTCCTTTGGTTGCTTTAATGATTTGGAAAGTCGTGCAACTCCATCCATCTTTTGCATTTCATTTGTCTTTGTACCCAAAACGGAACGGAATTCATAGGCTTGAATGGTCAAGTCAACCAGATTTGAGAAAAGATCTCCCTGGGTGAGGTCAAGAGACATGCATAACGGTGACGACAAGGCAGGAAAACTGTTACGCTAACGCGCTTGAAGAAATGCAGTGGGGAAGTGGTGTACAAGGGTGAACTTACCGGCCAGTGTGTGTACCAATTCGGCAGTGAAATTGGTTAAAATATTCCGGCATTTTCCTTTGTGGTGTGCACCAATTTCAACAATATTATGTTTAGTTAAGTGAAGAAACATGGTCATTTAGGTCGAAAAGTTATTAGGAAGTCCAATCCCGACAGACATTGGAAGATGTGTCTAGCACTTGCACAAGCCTTAATTTCAGAAGTTAAACTATTAGGGCTTATGGCACAGTGACTTAATTGTTTTAATGTCTTTGTTGTTTGAAAAAAAACTAGGAAGTTAATATTTTGGTGGCCTTTCATTACTATTCTTAGTCTTTTGTTTTGTAATTTCATAAAAGGAGCAAAAAGGTAAATTTGTAAATTTATAAATAATTTAAGGGTAAAAATATAAATAAGTATTAAAAATAATATAAAATAACAAAAATAGTTTTAAATAAAGACAAAAGGGCAAAATAAAGAATTCAAATTTAAAAAAGAAGCGATCTCACGTGGCTATTGATTAAAAGGAGTCAACAGTAGTCCATCTTTTGTTATTTTTGTGTTGGTTTCTATATATGCACGGTACACTAGGAATGGTTATCATTATGAACTAATCAGCTGAACTTGTCATTCATTAATCATACAACACATTACTTTTCGAGTAGTATGTGTAACATATTTACTATGTTGAGTAGTTATTGTTGCAGTAGTAATTCTTCTGTGAATGACAGAATGGAGGGAGGGATTAATTATGTTAACCGGTTAAAATATGAACTGTATATTACAAATCGTAATAACTTCCAATCCCAACATGAAATAGAACAACAAAAAGATAGCTATAGCCCTTGTAAGAGGGGATGGCTATCGAATGCAGATCATAGTTGTGTGCAATGGCATTAATGAAAATGTCCTAAAAAATTAATTTACAAGATAAGTAGGCAGCCACGTGGGCTGGCTCTCATGCAATCTCCAGGACTCTTTCGTCAGTTATTTCTGAATAATTAGGGATAAAAATGTATACTAAAATATTATTTTATTATTTGGTTCTTTTAAAATTTTAAAATTACTATTATGTTATTTTTTATTTTGAAATTATATTTGTGATTTAAAATCTAAAATTTTAAGGTTTTAAAATTTAGGATTTTGAGATTTTAAGATTTTGAATTTTAAGATTTTAATAATTAATTTCATTAATTTAGAATTAAAATTTTAATATCATAATTCTAATAAATAGAGAAGTATAAAATTAGAAGTAAGATTTAAAAAAGTAGTGGGTCTCTCGTGGGATTTGCATGGACCTCACCAGGGGCCTACAAGGAGGCTAGGGAGTTAACTCTCTGGTAGAGATGTTAAAAATTGACCCGACTCGATAACTCGATTTGCCTGACTTGGACCATAC
>JAOXYD010038891.1:0-13806 GCA_028565735.1 Pinacopodium congolense | reverse complement strand
GTACAAATTGCCTCCTGCGTTGACCAATAAAAGTCAACAGAACAGTGTTCAGGGGGCAATTTGTACCATTTTGTAAACGTCAGGGGGCAAATTAGACCATTTTTCAAACGTTAGGGGGCAAAGTGATACCATGTAAAACGTTAAGGGGCAAATTAAACCTTTTGTGAAACGTTAAGGGTCAATTCATACCTTTTGCCATTATGATTTGACAGTCTATGAAGATGATTTTATATATTCTGCTCAATGCTTTTGATGTGCTTGATCATTACTTCATGTATAAATTACTGATTAACATGACTGTTATGGACAGTCCATGTGTATGTTTGCTTTATCTTTTCCCCACTAAGTGTTATCGCTTAGCACGGTGGTTTTTCCCGTGTAGGTGCTAGCAGGAAAGGAAAGGAGGTGTGACATTAGACTGTAGACTTGGTCAAATTCTATCTTTGGTGTTATGATTTAGTGCATATGACATTGAATGTCTGTCTTGTATCTATAAAATTTTTTTGGCGAATCATACAAGTATTTGTGGATGATGTTGTAAATTTTCTGTTGAACATTTGTTGCACAATTCTTATTTGCACTGCGATATCTAAAAATGATTGCACGTTAATAATTGGTAAATGTCTCCATAAAGTAAATGTAAAATCTACAGCATTCGTGTGAGTACGAGTCTGAGAGTTAGCATGCTAATATCCTCCCAGGGGGTATTAGGGTGTGACATCTTTTGTGGTATCAGAGCATAGTTTAGGCGGTTCTAGTAATCGCTAAACCGTTGCTTAGATTGTTTATAGCCTAATGCAGTGTCCCATGTTTGTTTTATAGAATCAAAATGAAGAGGTCCAAGGAAGCCATAGCGGAGGTTGCAGAGAGCAACCATCCAGACCGAGGTCGGATGTCTGTTTTTGGTCCCTCTATGTATGTGAGAGGTGAGGCTGGGATACCTCCTCCTCCCCCAAATTCTGAAGAAGTACTGTCAAAGCTCTCCCAAGATATGATGACTGTGCTACATAGGATGAAAGCACCGAGAGAGAAGGAATCGATCGATCAGCTCAGGAAATTTGGAACTGAAGAATTTTCAGGAACCAGTTTGGAAGAATCAGAGCTGGCAAAATTCTGGTTTGAAAAGGTCAAGTGGGTATTAGTAGAGATCAGTTGCCTACCGGACTAGATGGTCCATTGTGCTATGTCCCTACTTCAAGAAGCAGCATATAAATAGTGGAAGTTTGTGCTGCGGAGTCCACAGCTGCCTAAGTCCTTAGATTGGGGGTTTTTTGTCAGAGAATTTAATTTAAAATATGTGATTGAGGCTTATCGAAAAGAAAAATAGAAGCAATTTCTGGGTTTGAGGTAAAGAAATTTGAGTGTAGCAGAGTACGACCGAGAGTTTAATAGATTAAGCAAGTATGCCCCAGAGCCTGTGATGACGGATGAATTTAGGTGCCACCAATTTAAAGATGGTCTTAACGATTCAATTAAGGAGCAACTGACTGCCTTTACTTTACTACAGTAGGTTGGGTATCATCAGTTAATTCAGGCGGTTATGAAGATAGAAAGGCAGGAACAGTTAAAGAGGGAGAGAGGACAGAGGAATAGATTTAGTCGGGGTGGTCAGATTACTGGGAAAAGGACTTGAGAGGGTGCATCCTAAACACCAGTTCGGAGTTAGAGATCAGTGCCCCAAGGAAGAACACAGTTTCAGCCTGCAGTGTAGATTTTTGGGAGAGGATCTGTTGTGGCCAGTTCTGGAGTTCCTGAATGTCCCCATTGTTCTAAATTTCGCCGGGGACTATGTTGGAAAGTTATGGGAGATGTGGGGGTACATACCATGTAGTGGCTAACTGTCCGATGGGGTCTCAACAGGGGGCACCAGTCAGTAGAGAGGTACCAAGGGCACCTATAGGGTTTAGGGGGCGTGGCAAGGGTCGTGGAGGATTAAGTCAGGCTATACCCAACCTATACAATCTGAGACAATTGACAGACCTATGGTACCTACTGCATCAGCTCGGGCCTATGCTCTAAAGGCTCGAGAAGATCCGGATGCACCAGAAGTAATTGCGGGTACAGTTTCTTTATTTAATAATGCTTTGCTTGCTCTAATTGATCCAAGTTCCTTACGTTCCTATGTTTGCATTGAAATGACTGATATGATGCTCCTAGTAAAACAGTTAGACTTTGATATTGTTATGACCAGTCCTTTAGGGACCCTCTTTCAAATTATAATCCTAAGTGCATGAAAAATGGGTTGAAAAGTCAAACATCAAATTAACTTCAGTTTTCATGTATATTGTTCCAATCTCATGCCAATTTCAACTCTACACACTTACATACATCTTATGCTTTATCCCTTTTTAGCTCCCTAAACTATGCAAATCCGTGCTCCAATCAAAGTAGGAGAAGAGGGGTTGGGAAGAGTTCATCAAGATCTACAAAACACTCCAAAGTTTAGCTTGATTTTGGTAAGAATCATGTAGGTTAGAGTTAGGGATTGAAGGTCACAAAGGAAGAAGAAGAAAGCAGAAGAAAATGTCTGGAAATGAGACTTAAACTAGTTAAAAACTGATGGTGGTAAGTAATGAAACATAATTGGTCCAAAATGTCATATTCTCATTGGTTTATACTCCACTAATCACTCTCTTCAACTTGTCATCCCTTGTTTGATTCACCATAACTCACTAACCACCGATCATTTGATCATGAAATTTTATAGGAATATAGACAACATATATGAACAATTTTTATGTTTTATACGTACCCTAATTCGGACTCCAAGGTCCTCATTCAAAAGGAAAAATCTAGGATATTCGAATCAGTATCATAACATGAGCAAATTCTGTAAAACAACCATAACGTTCATTATACTTATCCTTTTGACCTGATTCTTTCTCCAAATTTCAACTAAGACATAGTGCTACAACATTTCTTCCTTATGCTCCTTCAAATTTGCATTTTATCAAGACAGAAAATGGGTCAAAAGTTAGGTTCAATTTCAGCCCTGAAATCAAAATTTGACTCGAACGACATTTAAATTGCAAACCCCTTCCTACAACATCTTATAATTCATCAATCCACCATTTTCCATTTTCTAAAACATTTAACATCACACTAATCCCTCAATTTTAATCTCTTTCCAAATCACAAATTCATAAGTTAAGACACAAATAACTTCACATTTGCATGATAATCACATCAAAGTCACTTATACCCGGAAATGATCCATTGAATGCAGCTAACACATTTACCATTATTTCAAATCTCAATTTAAGAATGTATATGAAATGAAATTCACGATTATGCATGTGAAATGACTCTCTAAATAGTGGATGCCTATATATATATAGGAATCAGGTCACTACATGAAGAGCTACCAAGAGACTGGAAATACAAAAAGTATCATCCCTTTGACCAAATTATAGGTGATATCCACCAAAGGGTAACCACTCACTCTCATTTTAATTTATCACATCTTGTCTTTATTTCAAAGATTAAACCTAGGATTATAAAAGAGGCTTTAGATGATGAGAATTTAATCTTAGCTATGAATGAGAAATTAAATCAATTTGAATGAAACAAAGTTTGAACTTTGTTACCTAGGCCTATAGATCATTCGATAATAGGTAATAAATGGGTATTCAAGAACAAATTAGCAGAACAAGGAAATATTGTTAGAAACAAAACAAGATTAGTAGTTAAAGGGTATAACCAAGAAGAAAGAATAGACTATGATGAAAGTTTTTCCCCCGTAGCTAAATTAGAAGTCCTTAGACTTTTAGTTGCATTTGCATCTCATATGGGTTTCAAATAGTTTCAAATAGATGTTAAAAGTGCATCTTAAAGTGGTTTTATACAAGAAGAAGTTTATGTTGAACAACCCCACAGTTTTGAAAGACATGATGCACCCAAACACATTTTAAAACTATCCAAAGCTTTATATGGTTTAAAATAAGCACCTCGAGCATGGTATGATAGATTAAGTATCTTTTTACTTGAAAATGGATTTAAAAAGGGAAAAGTAGACACTACTTTGTTTATTAAGAAAAATAAAAAGGATTTGTTAATTGTTTAAATTTATATAGATGATATCATTTTTGGTGCTACTAATGAACTTTTGTGTCAATAATTTTTTAAGTGTATGAGTAGGTAGTTCGAGATAAGCATGATAGGAGAATTAAATTTCCTTCTTGGACTCCAAATCAAACAAATGAAGGATGATATCTTCATAGACAAATCGAAGTACACAAGAGAACCAATCAAGATTTTGGAATGGATCAAACAAAATTGAATAAGGATGAAGAAGGTAAATAGGTGGACGTAAAGCAATATTAAGGTATGATTGGTAATTTGTTGTATCTAACTACCAACCGACTTGATAATATGTTTAATGTTTGTTTATGTGCACGCTTTCAATGTTCGCCTAGAGAATCTCACTTATTAGACGTTAAAGGTATTTTGAGATATTTGAGTGACTTTGCTATCCTAGGAATTCATGTTTAGATTTATTTGGTTATTCTAATACTGATTATGTAGGAAGTTTATTTTATAGGAAAAGTACATATGGTGCATGTCATTTCTTAGGTAATGTACTAATTTCATGGTTTTGTAGAAAACATAATTCTGTTACTTTGTCTACGGCAAACACCAATATGCAGTTGCCGATAGTTATTGCACTCGAATATTGTGGCTTAGATAAAAATTTAGGGACTATAGTTTGAATCTTATAAAATTTCGATACGATGTGATAATACTAACACTATTTGTTTGATGAAAAACCCCATTTAGCACTCTAGGACTAAGCATATTGACACTCGTTATCATTTCTTTAGAGATCATGTTCAAAATGGAGATATATAACTTGATTTTGTTGATTCTTTGTATAAATTAACAGATATTTTAACTAAACCTTTATGTGAAGATCGTTTTTGTATGATTAGAAGAGAAATTTGTATGATTTATGGACATTCACTATGATCTCTTATTCAGATATTTAAACCTTTTGTGTTAAAGGGGGAGAGGTATGTGATATTATATATATTTTTACTTTATGCATGACTTAAGGGGTAGTTAAACTTAAATTAATTATAGTTGATCATGTTGTTTGTTATAATATCACATGATTTTGTCATTACAAAAAAAGAGGAGATTTTTGAAACAAAGGAGGTTTCACCTTATTTTGATGATGACAAAATACTTTTGTTAATAATGTTTTCTTGTTTAAGTGTATTGTAAGGATAGGTATTTTGGAGTGAAGATGAAGAGCAAAGAACTTGTAATGGCTACTTGAAGGAAAGTAAAGTTTTTATTTGAGTTTAAGGTGTTGACATTTAAAGAAGATTTGTCGACCAAATACTAAAGATCTGTCAATCGAATGAAGACAGATTGAAGATTGGTCGACCAAATGAAGACTAACTAAAGATCAGTCGATCGAATCAAGTAAGAATGGATATCGATCGATCGCTTCTATGTATTGGTCGATCGAATGAGCAAAAATAGAAGGTTAGTTAACTGAATATTAGCTATTAGTCGACCGAATCGATCGAATGAGAAGATTATATAGTGAAAGATCAAGAATGGTCATATTTTGCAATGCTAATAAGCCTTCATTAAGAGGTTGAACGCTGGAGATATAATGCAATGGCTAATTGATCCTAATTAGCATTCTAAATTGATGGATTAGCAGGAGAGAAAGCATCAAGGAATTACATAGAGATCTTTTAAGTCATTCATGTGTTTTTGAAGTGATTTAAGCTTTCTTATTGTCCTTTAAGTGAGTAAAGGCTAGTAAAGATTGTCATTATGTATCATTGAGTATTGAGTGCCTTTTCACATACTAAAGCATCAAACTAGTGAGGTTATTCTTGAGCCTTCAAAAATTACATGACAAGGTTATTCTTAAACCATAGAAAAAGAATAAGAGAGGGTTATCCTTAAGTGTTAAAAGGAGTTTGTAGAATGTAATGTTGTAATTTTCCATTCATACTTCGTTCCTATTTTTTCTCAATATTACAATCTTATTTAATCGTATTTGTGCATTTCAATATTTTGGTCTAGTTTTCGCAATTTAATTAAAGTGTTTTGTGATTTGTATAAAATTTTTATCACCTAATTCATTCCCCTCTTAGGGGTAATTTAGGACCAAAATTAGGTATACCATATAATGGTCCCATCTAGGAGTAGTAATGTGACACTCTTAGGGGTGATATTATTACATTAGAACTTGATTTTAGTGTTAACACTACCTAAGATTCTTAAGTTTGAGCTTTTTCTTTAGCTTTTACTTGTATCCTGCATTTTAGCTAGTGGCTCGAGTGAATCTTTGTAGCCATTCTCAGTGCCAATATCTTACTAAGGGCCAACTAGTTGAATGAGGTATAGTTTCCTAATACTAAATGCTATATTATATGTTGCATGGATTAGGTATCTTATCAAGACTACCATTAACTAACTTCATCATCCACTTATAAGGAATATGGCCTACACATAAAGGAAGAATAAAATTTTCTATTTTTAAGATGCTCATTAAGATTTTCATGGATCTTAGAGTTAACCTAGAGGGTCATAAAAATCCATATAGAACGTCCTTAGAAACCTAACATTACATATAAAGGTAACCAAACACATGCAATCACACAAAGTTAAAAGAAAAGTTAGTAACTAATCAGGAATCATTTAATATTAATTACATCAACTACATCAACAATATTAAAGTAAATCGATTAAAAATCAAATAAAATTTAAAGTTATTTTAAGCAAAGGTTCTAAAATAATCACTTTCAAACTCAAAATAATCTAAGTGGAGACAAATATTTATTCAGCTCCTTTTACTCCCATAGTTGAATTGAACATCATCCTCGATGTTCAAATAACATAGATAATGACAAAGGGAAAGAGAAAGGAAAAAGAAACTCCCCTGAATGTGTTCATTGTCATTCTGTAATCCATCTATGCCAACTAAGAGATAAGAGATAAGAGATAAGAGATCAGGCCACGAAAGAATAGTGAAAGCAAAAAGATATTAAAAAATGCAAACTAAATAGAAATTAAAATATATGATCCTATAAGAAAGAAAGTATTTAAACATAAATAGTTGGGTTACCTATAAAAAAAGTGCTTTTTAAAGGTCTTTTTGCTGGACCTTAATATTAGAGAATAATGATTCTCTTCCTAGGTCAATACTCTCGGCCGAATTTCTCATGTTTAGGATGACTTACCAATAACGAATGAGCCATAATGCCTACTACCAATTTTCTCTCCATTCGTCCAGTTGCTTATATAAGGTACTATAACAAAGGATTTTGGTACTCCATCGCTTACATGCTATTAGCAATTGTTATATTAATAAATTCAATAAATGAAGATATCTGTTTTTCTTCAGTAAAGCCCATAACATCAACATGATTTTCTTCCTTCTTGATTGGCTTACTAATTAGTAACTCACCACTTGTAAATGATTTTTCCTCAACTTGATCACTTGGCTCCACTTCTGGAATGTTGGATTTATTTTCTTGCTTATGTTTTATATTTAATCCAACCAACTATCCCATTTGCAGCACCAAACTATGAAAAGAAGCTTTTAAATCTCTTAATTAAGCCTTTATAGCTTCATATTTAGCCTCATTTATAGATATGAATTTACTAAACACCAATCAATGCTTCCAATATTGACTCCTCTTCTTATTGAATTGAGTGCTCCACTTGTGGTACCAAGTTAGAGATAAAGACCTCTATACCTTCGAATAGAGCTTCTGAGGTAGATATGATGTTTTCCAATAGCTCTCTCAGTCTCAATTCTTCTTTTTGATATTGATAATAACTCTATGGAGATGGCTCCAAGTAAGCATGAGTTCTGTAGAAAAGATCTGGATGGTGCATCCTATTATATATGTAAGCAATTCTCCCGTAGTGCTCTTAAGCAATTTACTCAACTCTTCCTCTATAGATTAAAAACCCATGGCCATCGTACCACTAGTAGTTTAGATAGTCTCGCATATCCATGTCAACACCTGCTTGTGATCATAAAGAAGACAATCATATGTATGATAAAAAATTTAAACAAAAACAAAAGAAAATAACAAAGAAAGAAATCAAAAGCAATAAAATAAATTCTAGGCTAATCAACACCAATATCCATAGCATTAACAACTAGACTCCCCGATAAAGGTACCAAAAACTTATTGAGGTCTAACTATACTATAATTTTGACCAATCTAATCTTATACTAACTAAAGGCAAGTACACCTTATCAACAAGTAGTATAAAATGATAAGAAACCGAATATCATCTCTTTAGGAATCTGAACGTAATACCAAGTTAATTAATATTTAATTATCTAAACAGCTCTAAATTAATTTAGAAAAAGAAATAAAAGGTAACCAAAAAAACATTTAATCTAAACATAGGCTAATAAATTAAGAGTCTTACAAATGGTAAATTAACTAGAGCTCAGATTTCAATAGGTAAAAAAAAAAAACAATTCATTGAACAAATTCATCATTGAAATAAGATATACCATTAGTCATGGAATTAGCTTTTCTCTTTTAAACTCAGTTAATATATTTTATCAAATAAAAAAATTGGAATAAAAGGCATGAATCACAATATGCTTAAACCGAAGATTGTTAGATCTAAGAACCCTCATAAAAGATTTTAGAGTCGATGAATTCTTAAATTCAATTGTGTCACCTAATAAATCTTTTAACAATTAAAAGCCTATGGTCATGGATCCTTTAATCATCTAAAAATCTAACTAACATTGCCAATCAAAGAAAGATTAAATTAAGCACTTTAATTAGGAAAAAAAAATCCTCCAATCAAACAAGACCTATCAAACCCTAACCGTAACTAAGCAATTTAAGTGAAAAAATACAACAATGAAAATAAGAATATAAAATGAAAACACAAATCTATTGATGAAAGACATGAGTTACTACAAAATAAGATAAAAAGATGAAGGAATACAACAGAAATTGGCCCAATTTATTGAAACCCACTCTCTAATTCACCTTGAATACTCTTGAAGGCTCTAATCCACTTGCCCAATGTGAAGAAAGAATAAAAGAAAACAAAACCTAAACTTAAACTTACATAAAAATAAGAACAATCTAAAAACTTTCCTCTTCAATTTGTTCTAGCCCCTAAAAATTCCTCTTTTTATATATTTTTTAAGAACTTTATATAAGTCTCATGTGGTTGTTAGGGCTTTAGGATTTTTTTGTGATTTTTCAAATTTGACCTTAAAAAATATCACAAAATGACGTCATTTTACTTATTCTGTTTAAGTCTTAAAAATTGATAGCTTATACCCCTATTCGTATTTTCTACTTTAAGTCTTTTTATACACCTAAAAAAACTATGAAATTTAGTATGTATATTATGTTTTTACACCTCATAAAATTTCAAAGCAATTTGAGCTCTAAAATTACACCTCATGCATCACCAAAGTTACTAGCAATAAAACTAGTGCTTGTTTGAATTTCTCTTATTCTTCTCTTGATGCATCCTTCCTGACTTGTCATATGACCTTGAAGTCTAATATGGAACTTTATAACATAATTATCTAAGCCCTTAAATTGATTATACACATCTTCTAATTCTAGAGGTGTGTTAAAATGCTAACAAAATTGCTTCCATTTGTATATTTGAGCTCTTTTTTTATTCTTTTCAATCAAATTAAGTCTAAATAGCTTTGAACCTACAGTATAATCAAAAGAACTTATAAATATGATAATTTTATAGATATTTAAGAGTGAAAACACATTAAAACATGGAGTAAAAACCAATATAAATCACTCTTGATAAGGGTAAAGTACCCATCCATTCCCCTGATTCCTTGATTATATCCTTTTCCACATTGAAGCTATGAAAGTATGGTAGGATTTGTGGGCATTAACAAAACATTTTTAAGATATGTCAGTAAGCTTGATTCATGAGTTATTTCTTGACATCTTTACATGATATTAGTTAATTTAAGAGAAGATTAATTAATTGTATTAGTAGATAGACCATTTTTAAACAAGGGAGGATCCACTTTATTTTGATGATGACTAAGAGAATATTTATATTAATGCTTTGTTATATTTAAGGTTTTAAAAAGATAAGTATGATGGAATCTTATTTATACATATTTCAAGCAAGTTTTATAATTATTATCTAAGTTTTAAGGGATTTTTACATCTGATTTAGGTGCATATTTGGTTTATTCATGAAAAAGATGCTATTTAAGTTATTTTGGATGATTCTTTATGTTTTAAAGGAATTGGTGAACATTTTGAGACACTTTCAGAACTAGAGGAGGCTTGGATTCAATTTTAGGACTTAGAGCATTATATTATGAAGTTCCAGAACAATATTCAAGCCAATATGACAAGTCATGAATGATATATCAAGAGAATAACAAGATAAGTTCCCAAAAGCACCAGTTTTGGTACATGTGGTTTTGAGGATGCGTTAGGCACACTTCCTGAGCTCTGTTTGATATTAAATTTTATAAGGTACAAGATCATCACACTAGGAGATCACATATCAAATTTTATGGCATTTGGATGTGTATAAGAGAATCTATTTGGAGACTCACGAATAGGGCCAAGACCCATGCTTTAGAGCCATAGTCATAATATCTTCGCAGAGGATATCACAAACAAGACCTACGACCATGAGTCCTGGCCATGGGTCTGATGTGAAGGGATTTTAAAATAAGCCTCATAGGGTTATTTTTTAAAACTCTCTGGCATTCAAACACCACAAGGAGCCACCAAGAAACATTTATGAGATTAAGGATCATCTTTAAAGGATTTCTACTCAATTTTGAAGGAGAAAAGGATTCAAAACAAAAGAATTGAAGAGTCAAGATAAGGAATTCACATCAACCATCACTGAAGAGTCAAGGAGCAAGATTGAATTATCATGAGCCTTTCTTTCTCTTTCTCTTTATTTATTGTTTTTATGATTCAAACTATAAGTAAAAACTAATTTTCTCATTGGAATTTGGGTTTTTTATAAACTCTAAGGTATAGTATTAATTGTTTGTTCTTGAATTAATTTTGAATTTCTATATTTTATGTTAGGATTTTTTATGGATTTTAATGACCTTTTTTATCGAATGTTATACGAACATAACTATTGATTTTAATGTTTTAATTTGTGTATGCTTGATTGAGATCCAATTGTATATATTTGATTGAAAGGTCCAATCATTGGATACCTAGAATCACTTCATAAATAATACATCTTATATGGAGACCTAGAGATAGGCCTACATAAGATGTCTAGGTTAGGTGTGAAATTAGCCAAAACAATAGGTTTTATAGGTTGAGATAATTCATTCAATCAGTAGAGAGGGATAAAGAGAACTTTTTCTTAATTTATTGACTTAAATATGATTGCATAATTGGAGAGAGAGTGTGATTTAAATTAAAAAGTATAAGGTTAAATGAATCAAGAAATTAAGTTAAATCAAGATAAACGATGAATACGCACACATCCTAGAAGGATTAATCACTTGAATCCTAACTTCATCATTAGTCTTATCTTTTGTGAGTTTGGCCAAGCAATTTGCTTTTATTTGTTTCTTAAAATTTAATTTTTAAAGCAATCAATATCTTTGAATCTTGTTAAGCTAAATAGTTTAGGTAGACATTCACTAGTAATAGTATGCATTATGGATTTGACCTTGGACTTACCTTAGCTAGAATTTACAACGATAGGTACACTTGCCTAGTTGTGTGTTATAGTATTGTTATTGTGATTCTTGAATAAATTTAATTAAAACTTAGACACATATCATATGCATCAAGTTTTTGGAACTATTGTCGGAGCACTACACCATTATTCAATGTTTTTCTAATCTTGATTAACTTACTGTGTTTTCCTTGGTTTTGGTTCTTATTTGTTTAAATTGTTGTTTGTCTTAGTTCTTTGTGATCTTTAATTTTCTGCATTTTTATCTTTATTTAAGGGCTTTACATTTTTTTTCTTGATCTTTTGTTTTTTGTTTTTTGTTTTACCTTTTTTGGGTTAAGTATCCTCTTGCTTGACTCACATTCTTTTGATTAATCCAGTAAAGCTAGATCCTGAGGTAGAGCGAGCATTCAAGAAAGGTTTAAGAAAGAAGAAATCCAAAGGGAAAGCAAAGCCAAAAGCTCTAGAGCAATAAATGGATAATATGGAGTGAGAGTTAAGGCCACGAGTATAACTTACCGTGGGTGATCTTTCATGCCAATCTTTGCAAGGCACGTATTCAAGCATACAAAGGCCACAACTAGAAGGAGCAGGTTTCAAAATCAAACAGCAAATGATTATGATACTACAGAACTATATGTTATTTGATGGTTTATCATATGAAGATTCTAATGCTCTTATAGCTAATTTTTTAGAGATTTGTAACACTTTAAAGTTAAATTGAATTTATAATGAGTTGATTAGACTAGGGTTATTTCATTTCAAGGTAAGGAGTCGAGTGAAGTCATAGCTTAAATCAAATCTTCCTGGCTCTATCACTTTTTAGTACTAACTAGTAGAAAAGTTCTTGATGAGGTATTTCCCTTTTTCCTATTTAGTCATAATGATATTATTTCTTTTTAGTAGTGGGAATAGGAGAACCTCTATGAAGCATGGGAGCATTGGAAGGACATACTTAAGAAGTGCCCTTGTCATAGTTTTGACTTAGGCATGTTAATGCAAATATTCCATGGCAATATTAATTTTGCAACCAAGTAGTTAATAGACGCATCATTTGGAGGCATTATCAATTTTAAGACTCCTAATCAACAGCAAAAATTGATTGAGAACATAGCTATGAACGCTTATCAGTGGGGACGATGAGATAAAAGCCTAAACCCCAGTGTAAGATCATATAGCATAGATGCAGTAGCCTCACTAGAATCCAAGGTGGAAGCCCTTACAAGGAAGCTGGATAGTATGACAATTGCGTTTGCCTCACATTAAGCATTAATGTGTGATTTCTTTATAGGCAATATTCTAATAGCCCTATAGCAACACGTACAATCTTGGGTGGTGCAATCATCTTAACTTCTATTGAAGGACTCAAAGGCCATAAGGTCAGAACTACCCGTTTGGTTTCCAACCTCAGCAATAACCTAACAGGCAACCTACATTGGAAGAGGTACTTGCTAAATACATTACTTCCACATATGCCCTAATTTAAAATCTTGAAACATCCATGAAGAACATTGGTAACTAAATGGGCTAGCTTCCAAAGAGTTTCTTAAAGCAACCATTAGGCACTTTACTTAGTAATATATAAATAAACCCAAGATAGCAAGTGCATGGGTGTTCTCAGGAGTAGAGAAAGAGGACATGGAGTCAATGCCTCAAGAAAAAGAGAAGAGTGATAAGGTGCCTAAGAAGGAAGATGAAGAGATAACCAGTGCACCATCACGATGGATTGATGATAAAGTGAGCATTAGACAACTAGAGGAACTTTCAGGTATATGCTTAGGCCCCATCAAGAGATTGAATATTAACACCTCTTTGGTAAATTCTCCTTTTTAGGAATTGAAGAACACAAGAATGATAAGTGAGGTGCTTGTCACAAAAAATAAGGAAAAACATTCAAGGACAAACACGAGCAAGGAGTATGTCGCTATTATTGTGAATAAGCTACCACATAAACTAAAAGTCTCAGGGGGCTTCTCGATCCCTTGTACTATTTGTAGTCTTAACTTAAATGATGCATTAGCAGACTTAGGGATTGGTATTAATTTAATGTCTGATAGACTATTTCATGAATTAGGATTAAGAATAATAAAGCCCACTAGGATGAAAATACAGTTGGCAGATAGATCAATTAGATAT
>JAOXYD010038880.1:0-13807 GCA_028565735.1 Pinacopodium congolense | reverse complement strand
CCAATGACCAAGCTTGGCATGAATTGCTAAGGATCCAATAAGTCCAACATTGATTCCTTCAGACGTGTCAATTGGGCTGAAGAGGTATTTACGCATGTTGCTCGCTTGGAAACATTTGGTAGATACAGCTACAGGTGGTTATATTGGAGATAAGATGTCTAAAGTACTTAGAGAATTTTTTGAGAATTTAACAATGAATTCTTAACAAAAAGCTATAAAAGGTAAAAGAGTTAATGTATACGAAGTTAATGCTCAAACTGACTTGGCATTGCAGGTTTCAAATTTGACAAAGCAAGCACAACTTTTGATAAATAAGAAAATAGTTCAATAAGAGGTATGTGCCTTTATCGGTTACATAGACATAATTTAAATAATTTTATGAATACAAGTTTGATGATGCCCACTCAAAAGGAGGCCAATTACATAGGTAACTTTGGAAATAAGCAACAACACAATGATCTTTATTCCAATACCTACAATCCCGGTTGGAGAAATTACCCAAAATTTTTATGGAAAAATCAAGGTGTAGCTAAACCTATGGGATCACCAGGATTCCGACAATAAAGACCCATGTATCTTTGGTCTTAAAGTGTCTACATCATGTATGTCCCCATGGTGTTTGATTTAGTCTTAGAGTCAGAGTTTGTTTAGTCTTAGAGGCTCTGAGCCATGTAATCCTTTTTCTTCATTCAGTTATACTGAGCAAACTCCCGATCTGAAGTCTTATACATGCTTTGTTCTGGGAGTCGTTTAGTTTGTTTGTCATGTGATTCTCAATAAACAGCGTCTTTTTATGAATGCGAAAAAGGGGACGGAATAATGTTTGGTGATTAGTAAGTTGTTGGATTGGTTTAATTGGTTTTAGTGTTGGGAATGCATGAGTGATTCTAGATAGATTGTTAAGAGATATTAGTATATAGAATAAAGTTTAATTAGGTGACGCAATGAATTTGAGGTTTTATCTTGAAAACTGTATGAGACATTCCATATAGATTGTTGATTGATATGGGTTTATAGAATGTAGGTTAATTAATTAACTCAATGAATTTGAGGTTTTGTCTTAAAATGAAGTGGGAGAATGCAAGCTTTGCAAGTGATTAAAAAATGTCAATATAGTGCAGAAATATAGTACTTAGAAATCAGTATTGTGCAACTTAGATCATTTGAGTTCATCGATTTTGCCAAGGAGGATGTGTTATGATATTGAAAGAAGAATGTTGTATTCATATGTCATTAACGATGGGTTAAGTGGTAAGGTTTGTTCGTATGCTGAGAACCTTAATTTAAAATGCATAAGCAACTTTGCATTTTTCCTTCCCTATACACATTCGTATGTAATTATTCCTCTTCTATTTCTCAGATATGCTACATCAACATATTGAAAGGACTCGATACTAAGACATAACAAGGGGAGAATGATGTTATTGAAAGCAACTAGTATTACATACTTACTTCTGTTGGATTAATGATGGGATACATTGAAATTTTTACTATAAATATCACAATGCTTAAATTCATTTTCATCTTTTGTATTGTGTTGATAACTTAATGAATACATTCAATTTAGTTCCCTTTCATAGGAGCTAACAAAAATTTCAGTCCTATTCAGAATGGATGAACAAAACTGTGAAGTGTGGCCCAGTATTCACTTCCTTTATTTTGGGTTTGTGAATTTAGAAATGCTAAACCTTCAAATCATCATAGCATTATAACCGCATTTCCTTAGAATTTGATAAGTACCCAATCTAACATGAATATCACTTATATTATGTACATTCCCAATTGAGATTTTCAAATCAAATAAACAATTGAAAGTATCATATAGTTCATGAATATACATTTTTTTACAACTACTCCACCTTGTAAATGCCACTTAATAAAGGATAAATGATAAAGTTGTTGAGGGGAACATACAAGGGCATCACCTACTTGTCCTTAACCACTAAATTGTTATTTTAGATATCACAATGAACGAAGTTATATCATAAGGATAAGATTATACTATCACTACTAATGAAAAGAGGTTGTTTCATACTACCAACCCAAATATAAAACACGTTTTGTGCCATTTCAACCAATTCAAATGACGGGACTTTTGTATTCGGAAAAAATGCAATATAGACAACTGAACTACTATTCGAGCAACCTTTTCACATTTGATGTGACGTGACCATTCTCCACAACTTTATTCACCAGTTCTAAGGTTTTCGAATCTGTCTAAGGGACATATAGTCAGCTTCATTTGCCTAGTGCCAACCTTAGCTATCTTTGTTGAGGTTACCTTTATCGTGTATTTCTTTTCTTGAAAGATCCTCTAACTTCACTTTCTTGTATACACCACTATACTCCTCAATGTTGTGATTTTTCAGGCACAAACAGGGGATGCTCTCTGATAGGAAGGTGGTTCCAATGGTATGCATACATAACTATAAAACATCTGTACATTCATCAGTCTCTCTCTTTTTTTATTCACCTAAACTTAACATGTTTGCTACTAAAGGGGGATAAAGATGGTGCAATGGCTCAACCGACATTTACTTCCATCGGTCATTTCTAGATGCTATTGGATAACCCTAAATCCAAGCGTATGAAGGGGTAGTGTTTCAAATATACGGTGAAGTTTTAGACAATGTAAGAACACAGTTTACCCATGGTATAATCTATAAAAAAGGATTCAACTTCTACACCTACAGGCCAGCGAACCATACATATCACAAACAAATGGAAGGGACATGTTACTTTAAGGATAGAGCATAACAATGACCCATGTTCTGAGGTTAACAATACAATGATGTTAAGTCAGATGGTGCTATTGCTTAAAGAGAAGAGGATAAAGATCTTGGAAATCTTGGCTTCTAAACCACAGGAGGTCGAACTGGGGACAAAATAGGCGAAGGCATTCTCCTTTCAGAAAGAGTATCATGACATGAATAAAAAGTTCTCCATTTTAGTGGAGCTCAATGAAGTACAACAAAGAAAGAACACACTATTGATATGAATACTAGCTATAGAGATCAACAGAACAATCGAACAGTTAAATGAAAGCTGTTCAAAATGTCAGCTCCAAAACCTCCACCCACCTCTGATGTCAGGGAAAAGGAGTCACATCCTGCCATCTACATAGAATCTCTATCCGTTTTTGATCTGTTCGAGAACCCGGTCTTCCTACACTCAAGAGACTAATGGCAAACTACACAACAATTTTCATTATTAACAACTATAGGCATTGTTGTTATCAATAAAACAAGTGTTTTGTTTATAATCAAGGCTATGATATTCATTTTTTCTGTTTCTCTTCTCATTTGTCATGTTAATGAATTCAACATTTCTTTCAAATTGCTACTTTTGTCTTTTAATCCCAATTTACTAGTTTTCCTTCTAATCTTACTTATTTTGTAGTTTCATTGCACTTATAGCTTCATATTTCTTTCACCCTACGACCACTTCCCATCATTTCCTTCTACATAATTGATGTGCATGCTAATTGTTCTCTCCTATCATAAACATGGGTTACATAATTGAGTGATTGCTTTATAAAATATTATGATTGTTATTATGGATTATGCATTTAATTTTTTGTTATGTAATTATGGAGGGGAAAGGTTCTGTAGGACATATCGCCTGATGAGTATGCATAAGGACCAAGTGTGCATTAATTATGATTTTAAGAGTTATTATGTTTCATGATATCAATATATGTTATAGACCGATCCTGATTAGTGCTTGTCTCTCAGTTGAGTCCTTATTTATTATGTTTATTATGGATATGCTTATGACTTTGAACATATTAAGCAAGGGTTAGTCTATTAGTAATGCTTGGCTCTCTACAACTCCTTTAAATTAAGAGAGCCTAATGGCTATATGAGTATAAGAATATAGTTGAGCCGTTGTTAATGCTTAACTCTCTGCAGTCATTAAAGGTTCAGTACTGTGAGAATTTAATTTTAAAGATGAGGGTTCTACATATATTTCTTCTCTACAATTATTTGTGTAGTTAATGTGATTAGATATGTAGCAAGTTTGTTTGCATATTTTATCTTAATGCATTATTTTATGTGAGCATGACATTGGATATCATAAGGCGGTATAAGCTTACTCAGCGATGTCTAACTCCCCTCAATTCTATTTTTGCCAAGTCAATTACCATTGACTTTATAATAGTGACTCTTGAGGCATGTCAACTACAGTCTACTTACTTCTATGTATACTTTCTATTTTTACAATTGTATTTATACTCTAGAGTCAGTAGTGACATGATTTAATGTGTTGTAAGTTTTTCCTTTTGACACACACTAATACACACTAATACTATTGTATCTTTATTATGTATGGTATTGTCCTTATGCATGCCGTATTATTATTTGTTTGAGTCAATTATACCGCAACCCTTTGTAGTTTCAAGATTTTTCATATAACTCCCTTTGGTTCTAAAATTACACCAGACTCTATGTAGTTTGATAAGATTTTCATCGTACCTCCTTCTGTTAAAAAGTAGGCTATACTAATAGTTGCTAATGTAGCATCTAATGTGAAAGACATGTTGACATGGTAGGTAATGTGGCTATTGACTTATTGTCTAGCATGACAGGTAAAAGGGCATAATGAAATTTCATTTTAAGTTTAGGAGTGTGTGTGTAATATTTCCAAAGTTGAAGGGGTGAAATTAAATTTGGCTAAACTATAAGAGGTGAAGTGTAATTTATTCTATTTTCCTTTCTAAAATATATATTTATATTCATAATACTTATATTAAAAATAATATTGAGATAAAAATTTTATAATTTTGAATAATTAAAATAACTATTTCAATGAGATATATTTCAATATTTCTAGTTCAATATACATATGAATTTATAAATAATCAATTAATAATTTTTTAGTCATTTTTTAACTTTGGTAAGCTATTGTCTTTCTTTTAAAATTTAATTGCAGTATTTTCAATGTGTGATAATATTTAGGAGTATGTATAATTATTTTTATTTTTATTTTTCTTAATGTATGTAAGCCCCAAAGGCACTCAATAAGGGATGAATTAAGTAATTTAAAACTTTTTAAACTAATTAAACTAGCCTCTTAAAGCAATTCAAACTAAATGTAATTACTAAACCAATATTCATTCTAATATGATATGAAATTGAAAATGTCAATTAGATAACAATTAAGCCAATAGTCATACCATCTAACAAGTAATAAGAAGAAGATAAGGGAAGAGAAAGACATTAAATTAATAGAGGTTCATCTACCCTAAAAATAAATTACGTCCTTTCTCCAACTACTTGTTGGAAATTTCACTAACAAAATAAAAATAATTACAATCTTCTTCTAGGGTAAAGAGTAGTCCTTATAACGCATAATCTCCTTATTGAAGGTGAAGAGTAACCTTTAAACAAATTTTTTTATGGCAAAGAGAAGACTTTACAACATCAACCAACCAAATAGACCAATATTCCCTTTTACAAGTAACCAAATACACTTAAAGAGGTGTTTTACTTAAAGTTCAATTAAACTAAGGGCTCTTACTTTCAATAAATAAGATGATTAAACTCTGATGCACTTGTAAGCATAAAAAAAATTTAATATGGTATAATTGATGCACTAAAAATGAGTAAATATGATGGATGATAATGGTAAAGATACAAAGACTCAAATCTAGATAGCTTTGATGAATTTGAATATTAAAGCTTCTAAACAAACTAATAAGCTTCTAAAAATTCAGTTATATGATCAATAAAACCTAGGAAGACTTAAACAAGCAAAACACAACAATTTGGAAGCAAAAAATTCGAATTAAGGTGTCTAAATATGAGAATGAATGCTAAAACATGCAAAACTGGACAATTTAGATGTTTATAACTATATAATCTTGAAGCTGCCAATATAAAGTATTAATGATGCACAAAATTGATATATAAAACAGTTAAACACCTAAACAAAATAAGAAAGATAAAATAAAACACCCATAAGCTGATTTAAATAGCTAAATGTGTTATTAAAGTATGAACATAGAAACCATGAACATAGAAACCAGTGATAATTTTGATATGTGTGGAAATTTAAGCTCAAAATAAATGAAATAATCTTTCAAAAATTTGAAAAAAAAAGACTAAACACAACCTAGAACACTTAAGTAAACTAAAAATAACAAATTCACACTTTTAGTAATAAATTAAAATGGCAAGAATCACAATTAAAGTAAGAATAGACTAAATAGAGACATTTTTTATATGTATGAAAATTTAAGTTCAAAAATAACAAAATATGCTCCTAAAAATATGAAACAAAGATCAAATAAACTTTAAAGCACTTAATCTAATAGAAAACGATATAAACAAATTAAAAGGATGAGAATAGAGATTAAATCAAGAATTTTATAAAAGGAGGTAACTTTGAGGTTTTGAGGGATTTGATCTTATAAACTTGTTTAAAGAGCATAAACAAGAATTAGAAATGTTTTGGAACGGTATATAAAGGGTTAGGAAGGATTTAGAGATGTTGGGTAGCAAAACTAACTGTTTATGAGGTAAAAATAAAATAAAAATTAAACACCAAAACTAGCTGTTAGAGTTTGAGAGCTCAACGGCGAGCCCTGAGGAGCTTAACAGCACCTTGCTCAACCGCTGTTGAGCTCTATAGGTTGCAATGGTTCAATGACCCTTTATACAGGAGTCATTTAGCTCTTGTTCAACTCTTGTTAATGCCAGAAAGCATAAAAACAATGCTTAATTCAATTTTAAACATTTCCAAGTATTATCCTAACATTGAATAAGACTTCAAACAAGTTTTAAATTATAATTAGACACTATATGAATGACCAAAACCAGTCAAACACTTCAAAATCATAAATTAGCCTATATAATGAAAATATATGCTACTTTATAAAACTATATGTAATGCATGATCAAATTTGAGATCTTAGACCAATTGAACAGTAAGTGAAAAAATTACAAACACAATTTAAAAAACCTAACTAAGATCTTGAAGTTGCCATATCCTTTGTTTTCAATTAACTTCAATTTTGGCCTTCAAGATCAAGCTTTCCTCATTGAGTTCATCATGAAATATACCTATCTTTAAATTCCACAATATAAACTTAAATCATTGATAAAAAAGCATGATTTATTATCATTAAAAGCATGATTTATTATTATCAAAACCTCTCTTGATTTAACAATATATTTAGTACTTTAAAATTAAAGTATGTACTTTAACTTTTTTTTTGTATGTATTACATGTACTTTAAATATCAAAAATAAAAATAAAAACATTCTAAAAATTTAAATTATTTAAATATGATACATTTTAAATACTTTAAAAATTTAGAAAATTTTAAATATCTAATAATATTTTGTAAATTTTATATAGCTATTATGAGCCTGAAGGATAGATTGAGTAAAAAGGAAGACGAATTACTTAGTTTACAATAACAAACAGGCATTGTCAACAAAGAAATTAACCAACTCCAAACTACTATAACCCTTTTGGAACAACAACAAAAAAGTTTACAAAATAGTGAAATCACTTAATAACTACAACCACCGCCAAATATTCAACCAATTACTCCATACCAAATATTAAGCCAACCACCTCCATCATTGCCTACCCCCAAAAACACAATCACAATCCTCTATTAACACTATTCTCCACCTTATACCTCAAAAGAAACAAGATGACATAGAAGACAAAGTTTATGTTATCTTCAATGGACCAATAACATGTGTTTATGATGCATGGCATAAAGTAGCACCATATGTCAAAGGAAAAAGTTCAATTATCCATAAGAGTTTTAAAACATGTCTTGAATCTAACTAAGCTCTAAAGGATTTTTCTACAGTAGATATCTCCGTACGACCCAATTACAAAAAAAGCCTTACAAAAGAAATCGCTTGAAGAAAGAAATGAAATACCTTGGACGATCAGTAAATATGGATAAAATCAATGTAGTACCTACCACCATTGAAGTAAGATATATTTTAATATTTTTTTCTTTACTATACATATAAATTTATAAATAATTAATTAATAATTTTTTAGTTATTTTTTAACTTTGATAGGCTATTGTCTTTCTTTTAAAATTCAATTACATATACTTTCAATGTATGATAATTTTATAGGTATGTATAATTATTTTTATTAATATATTTAGTACTTTATAATTAAAGCATGTACTTTAAAAAAATTGGTATGTATTACATGTACTTTAAATTTTAGAAAGAAAAATAAAAAAATTTATATCTAATAATATTTTATAAAATTTATATAAAGGAATCGATTGTATAAAATATATTTTGTTATTGTTCCAAAAGGGTTATAGTAGTTCAGAGTTGATTAATTTCTTTAGTGACAATACCTATTTATTATTGTAATTTTTACTTAATGTATCCTTTAGGCTCATAATAGTTATTTTTCTCGGGTTAGATACTCTGCAAGAACATTAGTTGAAGATTTGATATAATTAATTTTATAATTATATTAGTTTAATTCTAATTACCAATAGATAAGCCGTCTTAGTTTTAATTGGTTTTAATATTATATTTTGAAAATTCATATAAATATTTAGAATCAATTTGAATTATAAATTCTACTTGTGGTCAATCAACCTTGCATTTTTGTAATGGTTTGATGTATGCTAATGTTTCCTTTTCATCAATCGGATAATTCCTTTCAATGAGAGAAACGTTTGATTATTTTCAACAAAGATTTAATTATTTACAATTTGCAGCAACTAATCCCAAAGGAAGAATACCAATAAAAGAAAGATTAGATCAAGCTAAAAATTTATACCAACAATATAATCAAGACAAAATAAATACTCATAAAAAATTAATTTTACATTATAAACAAGACCACCTTCTTATTTTTATCAAAGAAACATCTAATAATTTGAATAACTCCCAATAAATTTTGAGTTCTGAAGATAAAGCTATTTATCATCTTGAAATCGTTAGTAACAAATTTATGTGCAATTTAAAAGTTTCGATCTTTAAATCCTATGTGTCGATTACATACCTGATTTGAATCGGAGCAATATCTCAAGAAAGTAATGGAAAGAAGCAGTAAACTTCACAGAAGTAATAAGACTCGAGTTAGCGATTTCTTATTTCTTATTTATATTTACTATTTAAGAAGTAGAGTTGACCACACGTCAAATGACTGATTAAAGGGAAACTTATTACTTTTTTTTCCCCCGACACTTTAATGGTAAATAAGGGGTAAGGTGCTTAACCAGTGAAGGTGTTTTTGACGCTTTAATGGCGCAACTCGTGTGAAGTCAAAGCGTTAGCATTCGTGTGGTGTGCTTACTCGTTCCCGGATTCCGCAAGAAACAGTCAAATCGGACTCCAAGTTTCTAATAATATGATTCCAGATAACGATCTCTCTTCTATAGATCACTTGCACGTAGATCAAATGTCCGGAGCGATGAAGTTAAAAAAATAAAAACACTATAGTTTCTTGGACCTATCACTAACTACTGAGCTACTGTGCAACAAGTGGACTTTCTCTCCGGTTTTCTTCATACCAATCAATGGCTTTGTTTTCCTGCAAATTTCTTTCTCTTCTTATAATACAAGTCTGACCAGATCACCATCTTCATCATGATGTTCGTTGGACAGTGAAATTGTCCAACTTAATATAAATACTGCCTAAATTAACCGTGGAATTCTAGTTTAAGTCTGGACTAAGTGTGATTTCACTTTCAGTTATCTAAATTATTTTTTAACATGTATAGTATTGAAAACTTTAAACATATACTTTAAATTAATAAATTTTATTTTAATAAAATGATCATAGCTGACTATGGCATATGTAATAATATTTATATTACTACTACATCAGATCTTATCTTGTCTGTATTTAAATAATTTTAAAAATTTTTGTAAAAATAATTTTTAATTCTTCTAATGTTGTGCAATGTATTTTAGATAATTCAAATGATAAAATATATTTGAAAATGAATAAATTTATAAGAAAAACTATATCTTTTATTTTTAATTGTCTACAACAAAAACTGAAACTTAATTAAACTGTCAGGTAAGATGGAAGAAAGTTAAGAGAAGTTAATAAATTAAATTGAATGAAATGCTAGTTATTTAAGTGGTTTAACGTCCTGTTTCCATATAACAAATTAAGTAGTAAGAGTCGGTTGATCAAATTGTCTCCAGATACATAAATTACTCTATAGAAACTATGTTAATTCACATATATAACATATAATTAAATAAAATTCTTCATAAGATAAAAAATTAAAAATCTTGAACCAATAAAATTGAAAAGATGGACTCAAAAAAAATTAACAAATTTAATTTAGGGATTCTTTGTCAAATTTATTTATTTTTCTAACTAAAGAGAGCATTCCTTAAACCCGATAACAAAGTAATGCTCATAATAGCATTGTTATATCAAATTTCCCTACCAAATGGATGATAGAACAAAAGTGCATCTAAACAAAATTTAGATCATTTTTCTTTAAATTCTAATGACAAATTTTAGATATGTGGCACCAACTTTAGATGCTAAGTTTGACATTTTCAGTGTGTTTTGAGCATTTGGGTGGGATCCTATCCTAGTGCTAGTTGCCCTATATTATCCCACTTTGGTTCAAAAATTTTACGCTAATATGAAAGAGAATGATGCGTTAGAAATTATTGACATTTGATTCATGATGTGAGGTACTCTTATTATCATTACTTGTGTATTTTTGTCTACTTTATTGAGGGTATTGATGTTGCTGATGTATATGAACATAAGGTTGATAGGTTGCGAGGTGATTTGGTTACATTTGATCCCTCTTTCTCCTTGTTGAGGCTCGTGTGACCTTAGGTTTGGTTAAACATGCAAACTAAAGATGTTATCCTACATCATAACTAAGCATAAGAGAGAGGATTATAGTGGCACCCTTAAGTGCCAATGTGACTCCGAGAGCTGGTAGGTTGAATGAAATCCAATTTACTGATACCTACATTCTCTATAAGATACTTTATGGACTTGGTGCTATCGAGGGCCTCCCTTATAACTGGTTTTATCCTTCACAATACGTGAAATGTGGTTTAGCTTGAAGGCTCAAACAAGAACTTCTACTTTTCGTATTTACTTACAAGGCTTTTCTAAGAGGCAAGTGTTTCTTTTAAGGGTAAGGTAGCAATTCAGACTCCTAGTGCTTCCATCATCACCTATTCCACTATGAAGATTTGGCAATATGTTTATATTAGAGGTGCTTGGTGCAACACTATTTAGAGACCATTGCAGGCTGGCAAGAAAGTAGATGATTTGGATATACCAGCACCTGACGTAACTCTCGATGAGGTTATCGATGAGACTTCATATAGACCACTCCAAGTGTATATCAACCACCACTAGATGCTCCTACTTATGTTCCTCCCTTTACTCCACCTACTGATGACAATATTGCTATCCTTTGTGATAGGAATGTTGATTGTCCAATCTTGATGATCGAGTCGATTCTAGATTGTTTGCTATTAATGCTCGAGTTGATTATAGTGTGGCTGATATTAGAGATGGAGTTGATCGTCCGCAAAGCCAAATGAACATCATGTAGGAGTATATTTGATCCTATGATCAAAGGCCTAGTAGCTAGATAACTTTGGGATTGGACTTCTTTTTGTATTTTGTTTACGGATAGTTGCTTTTGTTTAGTTTTATTAAGTGTACTTGCTTGTAGCATGTTTTCCTTTTGACACTTTTAGGTGTATTATGGTTATTTCAGTTGTATTTTGGCTTCTTTTTATACTTTGATGATATTTATATATAGAGAGAGCATAGTTTGCCTTTATTTTTTCCCTGTACTTTCATTTTTCCTTTATCATTTTCAATTGTTGCAATTAATGATCAATGTTTAATATTCACCTCAACAGCTCTCAAAACGATATCCTTATAGTTATCTAGTTATTTTTTGTTCCCTTTTCTCCCATTTCATGCTTATTTATCGAATTTATGAATATTGAGGACGATATTCAATTTCAATATATGAGAGGGATATCATTCTTAGACATTTGTGTTATTTGTCTTATAGCTCATAATTTTATCATCTTTTTCTTGATAATCTATAATTTGTGATTTTTTTATTTTGATGCATATCATTGAATATTTTTCCTTGTTATTTCAATTATTTTGAAAATTAAGATGTTATATATTTGATTCTGAAAATTAATAACCAAATGACTTTTAAATTACTTCATATTTTGGACAGTGGATACCTAATGATCATCATGATGTTCTATATATAAAATGCATATTTTCAAAGTGAATTATGGGTTCTTTAAATATTTTCATCTTTTTACTTAAGTTAAATTCAAAATCATGCAAAAATGAAAAAAAATGAGAATGAAAAAGTTAACAAAATGAGCAAGTCTCCATTCACTCCATCGGCTTTGAACTAATTAGCCAAAGTTAAATAGTGATATGATTATCCAGTTGATGTGAAGTGACTCAATTGAGTAAATGGGGATGTTCATGACAAAACGTTTATCTTCTCGTAAAAAGATTAAGTAACTTCTCAACCAAGCCTTAAAAGCTCGTATTTGTGTTTATGTTTTGTACTTAATGAATAAATTATGTGGAATTGTTTAAATGATGATGTATTTGCTTTGTGTATATACATTTTATATTTGGAATTGAATTTTATGACTTAGGTTTAAATATGAAGAAGCATGAAGTGATTTAATTTCATTTGTGGTTTGATTTGAGTATTTGGTTATATAACATCTCAGTGGTTTATTTTAATTGAAAGATTAAGGAAATTTTTTCAATAGATATGTTTGATGTGTTTGGATCATTTTTCCTACGCTTATATTTATTTTAAGATGGATGATTGATTAATTTGTTTGAAGATAAACAAAAACTTAAGTGTATGAGAATTGATAGGGATTATTTCATGGTTATTTTTCGTAAATTTACCATTAGTTTGATGTTTAAATGCTTAATTTATGTTTGAAATTGTTTAATTTATAGATTAATTCTCAAAAGAAAGAAAATTATGAACAATATGAAGTTTAGAGTAAATTTATATGTAAACATGGGGCGAATACGAACCACCATTTAAGTCCCCCAAACTACCGTTTAAGTTAACTTTCAGAGTTAAATGTGGGTATCTGAACGACATCATTTAGCGTCGACTCAAAGGTTGTTTAAGTAGTCACTTGGGATTTTCCAACTATATCTCTATCATATTCAGCTACAACTTGCTCCAACTTGCAGCCAACTTCTAAAAGACATATAAAGGGGCATTTTCATGTAGAAACAACAAATCTTGAGCAGGCAAAAAACACTTCCTTAACTAGACTTTTCTCCTTCTTTCTCTAGGATAGGTTTTTCTTCTGTTTTCATTTTCAACCTTTATATTTGGAGATTTTAGGTCGTTTTTAAGGATTCTAAGAGTTTGTACACATGATTCAGAGTTGTATTTCAATTTGGAGCTTAAATTAGTACTTTTTTAAACTCTCAAATCATTTGTATCTTACTCTTTTATTGAATTTATTCAAGAATATGTTGCTTAAATTATATTCTTATTGTTCTTTGATCCAAATGTGTTTCTAATATAATTTTTAGCTAAGATAAGACTAGTAAATGCTTTAATTGAGTTTCTTATGTATATTGGATAATGATCTTTGTTTATGTAAATGCGCAATACTTATTTTAAGTTGGCCACTTAAGATAAAGATATTAGATGATTAAGGATCCAAGAAATTTACCTTAATTGTCGGATAAATTAATAAACAAAGTAATTTAAATCAATGAATGACTAAATTTTGGTTAATTATTAGAGTGTTAAATCTAAAAATAAGATATTTTT